>JAVJGI010000065.1:53116445-53135233 GCA_035590275.1 Ibycter americanus
GGGGGCAGGGAAGTGCTGTGTTTTTTTGTTGTTTTGTTTTGAGTTTTGTTTTTTTTGTGTCTGTTTGTTTGGTTTTTTAAACAGCTTATCAATTTTAGCAAAGGCAGAGCTGAAGCTGCCCACCACCAGAGCAGCTGAGAACAGCATTTTGGGAAGGGCACATGGAGCTCGGGGTGGATGGGTCTGCACGGCCTGACAGTGTTTGTATCATGGGGGTGTGCTCTCCTTGCCGTTATGTGGGGATGTTGTGTACATGATACAATGTTATTTATTTTATTGTGCCCACTGAGGGGGGGGGATTTTGTCACTGACTTCAGTAGGAACAGGATCATGATATTAATTATACTGCAGTAGCAAACAGTTGTCAAGGAAAAAATATGGTCTTGGACATAGTGTATGTGTTCTTTATGACCATGTAAATATTTTAATTCTTTCCTAATTATATCCTGATTCAGGGTAATATTGAGGTAAACTGAGACTGATTCGGTGCACACAGTGCTCCTTTCTGTCAGTCTGTCAAAACAAAATGGGCTTACAATACATCTAAACTGTGTACATTCTCCCCTCCATCATGGAGTTCCATGGCCCCAAAGCGAAATGTGCATCCAACCTATACTTGGGTCCAAAGTTTGAGATTTTAGTACAACCGTTTTAAAATGCTATACTGAGTGTTGATGCTTGTTTGAATCTGGACAGGGAACTCAGGGGTGATGTTGGTGATGGTTGGAGGCCAGAAAAGCAACGGATCCAACCCAATTGCAGCTGGGATGCTCCTGTGCCACTCGACAACACAAAGATGATATAACATGATGGTTTTTCTGTTGGCTGATTTAATTGAATACAAGTTTATAAACAGATGTAGAGACACGTTAGCTCTGTAATGCTCACCTGAAGTGAGCTGAGCTTAAGGTGAGGCGTTACCAGAAATGAGGAAAATCTCACTGTCCTCCTCATTGCGTCGTGGTTAGACTGTGAGGCTCCACAGTCCTATTTATAGACTGTAATAAAGCAAAATATTACTCTGCACAGGCTCCACAGACAGAGTCAGCTTGGGTCAGAGGGGCGATCATCCATCCGTGCACATAGGAGCTGAATGGGGAGTGGTCATGCTTCATCCGTGGTGGGCGAGAAGCACAACTAAGAGCAAAATTATAATCCTGGTTGAAACAGTGGGGGAGGCTGCGGATGGAGCACCTTCATGGCTTTTGTGTTCAGAGTTATTTTCTGGAGAACTCTCGATTATGTAGGGACAATGCTTTAAAGAAGTGAGGCAATGTGGAAGTTTAATTGTATGTCCAGAACTGTGCAGAAATGATAGCTAACTATGAGAAATGAAGCTTGAGTTTACTAGTTATATGTGGCTGAAAAGTAAGTGAAACTGCAGTCATTTTTACTGTAAGCCTCTTAAAAACAAATTTAAAAAAAAACCCAAACACCACACCACCACCACCAAACCCTGTGCACTACAAAGACAGGCTGTATAATTTTCATGATCTTTCTTTTATTTCTTTTAGCATCCTTCCACAGTCAGAGTATGTAAAAACTGGAACAGATTGGAGAAGTAAGGATCTCCTAATGCTTTACCTTCTAGGTAATTAACCTTCTAGGGCTGATGTAGGTACTATACCTGCAAATTAAAACAGTTGTGTCTTCCATAGTTTGCTTTGCTGTTTCTGGCAGGTCGCCTCAGAGTTTGTGTTGCAGGATGTTACCTGATCAGTGTAGCAGAGGCTCCATTGCTAACTCCATGCCAGCCCAGGGAATGCTCTGTGTCGTTGTTTGGAACACATTTATGCAAAGTATATTCAAAGCAAGGGTTTTGGAGCAATATGAGTCTGCTTTTGACAATACTTGGGAGGCATTTGCAGCAAAACCTGTTGTGCTGCTGCTTTAGTTTACTGAAACTAAACCCAAGGAGACTACTAGCAGAGTTGCTGTTGTACCTGTTATAAAAGCTGTAACAGGTTGAGGCTGGATGCTGCCAGTTCTGCTGCTGACACCCTGCACCTTGTGACTCTGAGCGGCAGCGTTTTTCTCCCCCACTGAATTTGGCTTGGGGTGGTTTGACCCCAGGAGAAGCAGAACAATGGGGAACTGCTGCCAGGGTTTGTGGCGTGTGATACAAAATGAAAGATTCATCTTTCCACTGGAAAAAAATCATGTAACTATCATCTCCTGCCAAAGCCCTGTAGGGTGGCTTCTTGTTCTTGCGTAAGTGTGAAAAAGTAAATGAAACATCCTTTTCTCCTACACGATATCAGCCATTCTATAACTGCTTGTTTAATGTCTTTTCAAAAAAATCACCGATCCCAATTCTTTTATTACCTGGTCATACCTATTATGTTCCTCTTAGATGAATATGAGTATAATAATGAGTACCTACTACTTCTCTTTCTGCAACATTATAATACTTCTCATCTTATTTCCCGCCTCCTGCTATTATAATCTAATATCTTATTTACCTAGCTGCGTACACAACAGATGTCCTTAGTGATGACTTGATCTTTCCTTCTAAATCTCTGTGTGCAGGATATGTCGAATTGTATTTTTAAATATAGATTATCTTGTACTTTCCCATATTGAATTTCACGTTGCTTAGTTACCTAATTTTCTAGTTTTAGGTTATTGTTTTATTTTTTCTTCCTTTTTCTTGCTTTATATTCCTCTCTCATCTTGATTGACCTAAATAATCCTCTATTATCAGCAGATTTTTATATCTTATGCCTTTTTTTTTTTTTTTTTTTTTTTTTTTTTTTTACAGGTCACCAGCAGAATATCAAACACTGCCAGCCCTAGCTCTGGTCTTTGAAGCTCACAGCTGTGTTTCCTTGTTTTAGTAGTAATTCCTCCTTTGTTTCTATCCCCCATCCATGACTAGAGTTTCTTACACATCACGTTACTAAATCTTCTTAAGCAGTTAATTACATGTGTCCAGTCCTTCAGTGTACACTGTGAAATTGAGATTCACATTCACATTCTCACATCCTTTACGCACATTTACTTGCAAGGTTTCATGGAGGTAATGCCTCCTAGCCCAAATGCAGCTCACGTTTCAGGTTCTGAAACCCTTTGCCTGCTGGCAAGTAGCTATCTGTGCAGGTGGTCACAGGAGCATCAGCATGTCTGCTTGGGCATGGACTTCTCTTACGGCTTTAATGATTCATATGTATTCGCACAGTTCTTACATATTTTTTGTTAAAACATTAACAAACTCACGTTACCCTGGAGCAGAGCAGCCGCAGCTATTGCTATACATAATGTTGCCAATCCCCAGTCTCCTGGAGCTTTGCAGGTGTGTAGTTCCACCCTCGCTGCTGCTGGAGAACTTGCCTGGCTGCGATGGCAGCAGTTGGTAGGGTCACAGACCCCAGCAGGCAGCACTTCTTGTGCCCTCAGGCATCCTGACTGGCCTCTCCCAGGCAGGATCCACTGTCTCCACTCCCAGTGTTGGCTGCTCCCCGCTGTTAAGAGCAATGATCAGCTAGAAAGTCAGAAGCCAGATGGACACATCCTCTTAGCTAAAGATCAGCGCAGTGCAACCCATGTGAGAAGGAACTTCCTCTGCAGGAGTAAGTGCAGAAGACTAAAAGATTGGAAAATCCTAAATTCAAATCCCAGATTACCCAGATGCCACACTAAACAAATAGCTAGGAAAGAGCTCCTCTATAGCCTTTTCCCATCTGTAAATGGAGATGTTTGTGAGAATGTTTCCCCAGTTCTTCTATACAGTGGAAAACAAAGCTAGCACTTTTCACAGTCATCTGAACAAGTCTTTGAGAGGGTGACATCTGCATGGGAGGAAGTTCTCCCGAGATAAGACATGAGCAGGCACTGCTGCCAGAAGATGCAATTCAGGAAAGAGTGACTTGGCCACAGAAGTGAATGCCAGCAAGTAAATTCTAGCAACACAACAGAGAGCACAAGCAGAAGCAGCTGCTGAGGTTCCCCCTTTTACCTTTCTTTTTTTACGTTTATGTATCCTGAGGTTGCCCCAGTTTTGTCCCTTAGCAGAACCAGCAAACTGACCTGAACTTCAGGCTAATATTGGTGCCAGTGTGCTACGCAGGAGTGCCTTGTCCTTTAATCTCGCAGCTGGTGAGCAGCAAAGATCAAGAAGCTTTCAAAGCTGCTGTTCGGTTTTAGTCAAGTCACATGAAATTGTTATGACAGCAGCTATGCAGTTGCTGTTGTGGTAGAGGGTTTTATGGGGTTTTTTTAATGATTTGTATATTGGCCCCTGGGTGTCTTTTATAGGCAGGTAGAGGCCACATGGTGCTATTGGAGATTTAATCCTCTGTGTATGTTTGTCATTCTTGGTCCTGGTAGCAGGAGGTTCTGTAACATGGTATAACTTTTATTAACTTTCTAAAGATGACTAAAAATCACATACACACACACACTTGATTTGGATGGTCCGCTTCCTGAGTTGCTCATTCTGATTATTTTTATAGTTAAAACCACTATCCACTTGTCTTCATACTCAATGTAATGCTTATTACAGTTAGTGTAGTGTTAGGAGGGTCAATTTATGTTATGCTTGTTAGTAAGTGGAATTCTGTCTTGAATATGATAATGTACACAGACTGAATGCAGTTTTCCATGGAAGGCAGCCTGTCTTCTGGTTGTTAGTCTTGCTTAGAAAAGGTTATAGAACTCTTGTATTGAAAATAAGTTTTTCCCAGAGGAGTGGATGCTTTTACTTCAAAGGTCAGGTTGCTTACCCTTTTATTCCCCTTAAAAGCCTGAAATATTTCAGAACAGGTCTGGTTTTGCCATAGTGCAAGGAAGTCTTAAATGCTCTTGCTGATCTGTTCTGTGAAACTACAGAGAAATGGATATCTGCATGCCAAGCGAATTGACTGGAAAGATTGATGCAACATCTCAAATCAAATCAGCTTTAAAAAATCAGATTATGGCTTAAAAACTCTCAGCCACGTACATCTGGTTAATGCACAGCCACCTACTAACAGAAATCACCTTGACAAGGTCAGCAGCAGTGAAACACCACTGCATCTGCGTATCCTCAGCGTGGCAGTGACTCGATTATCGGTCTCACAGACAAGAGGGTTTGTTTCATGTCACAGCAGTGTTTCTCACTCTTCAGTGCTTGCTTTCCTACGTGCCTTCAGCATTTTCCTTCCTACTTGTTGCTTTGCCTCTCCTTTGAGAAACATGAGCTTTGTTACTGCAAGGTTCGCTAGTATTTCTGTTCAGTTATCTGGGAGGGCATTTTGCTTTTAGGATTTTATTCAGTCATCTTCCAGGGGCTGGGCTGTTCTTGTTTTAAATTTTTTTTAAAAAAGGATCTTTTCTTTGTAGTTGGAAACATGTACTTAACCAGGTAAAACTGGAGTATTTCTCCCTTCTTATGTAAATGCTGACTACTTCAATACTTACTACTGATTATAGGATGCATTGGTTCATGACTTCACAGCACAGGTGTCAACAGGGTCCATCTCTATGGACCTCAGTGCCTGGGTCAGGCTGTGATGTACAGGAGGACATCCGAGTGCAGCTCCCCAAGCTGACAGCCTATTTACTAAACAGTGGTGAATCAGAATGGACCCTATATGTACCAGAAGCAAATAAAAAAAAAAAAAACCAAACACCAGAAAGGGAGGTTAATTTGCTCGTATTTGGTACAGCCATGGCTAAATATGATTTTGCTTTCACATCTAAAATTTTTTCAAGGTGGCAATATTTCTCACAGTCATCTGGAAAAACAAACTAATCTTGGTATTATAAGAACTAAATATTATACTTAAAACTTTATATACTCTTTTCAAAGTACTCGACCAACTCTGCTGTCCTTGTTCTCCTTGACTACTTTTCTGTTTCATCCTGACATCTCAGCTGCTCTTGTCCTGGGGATGAGCGGGTAAGGGGAGACCCCTATGACTTGTGTCCATGTGTGCCTCCGGGGTGTCATCCCTCTGGCCTTGGAAACTGGAAGAGATTCCTAGGAAAAGAGCAGCAACCTTGGTATGGCTGGCTCAATAAATCATCCTGTTTCTAACTCTTGAGGCTAAATAATAGCTTGTTTATTTTCTAGCATTTATCCTGATACACCTGTCTCATTCCTTTGCCTCTCCATGGCCCACGGAGGGCCCAGGTGCAAAGGAGGACCAGCCAGTGTTCCCAGGAGGCGGCCACGCGTGGTCCGCAGGACGGGCTGCCCAGCCTCCAGGCAAGACCACCTCTCGCCGTGCCTGGCCACGGCTCTGCTGCCGCCCTCCCTGCCCGGAGGAGAGCTGCCGGGGATGGCCCCGTTCCTGCGCTGGGGTCACCACGGCTGCCCATCGCCTCGCTGGCACCTCCTCCTCTCCACTGTTTTACGCCACCGAGGGTTCGGTCCATCTCTGAAGAGAGAATATCTTGCTTTTAAATTGAAGCTCTGGAGAAGTGGCTTTTAGGCACTTATTTTTGACTTCCGAGTATATTAATGACTGAATCGTTACAGCGGACGGAAAATTTCCTGCTGACTGAGGTGAACTCGGCTCAAGTGCCTCATTTGTAACCCAGCAGAACAGATGGAAAGAGCCTGGTTTCAATGGGCCGTGGGTGAGGCTGCAAGGGGATACGGTTGTTCCCAACCGCATCGTTCTTTTCTAGTGTCCTTGTTCTTTGCAGAGATGCATTTGTTCTAAAGTTGTATTGGAGCTCTGGTGTGAAGCTGGCTAACTTTTTCTTTTATTTTTCAAATCCTTTTCTGCTTGCTAAATATTTCTGTATTTTCTCTTAACAGGTATTTTATTCAGTGCATAACTTAAAATGTGCAATATCAATGAGCTGGGTATTTTGATTTCTTGTTTCTTCATGATGTTTGTTAGCTGTGAAGACGCTGCTCGCGTGCTGATTATTGGGTGAATCGTGAAATCTGTGAAAACTTCCAAAATAATTAGATATGCAGCAGTTTGAATTAAACAGTGATCTGGTGTCCCTTAGGGTACTAGTGGTAAATTCAGTAGCTTTTCTGATATTGGGGGCGGGGAGAGAAAGAAAAAAAAATATCTGTTGTTTTGTAGCCAGGTATATAAGCTACATGCAACAGTTCTGATTTCCTGAGCAAGATTTACAAACAAGTGAAGGTTTGTTTCTTTTTCTTAGTGTCTCCACTGGTAATTTTTAACAGAATTGCCCAGAACACGCAGGTGAGAGACAGAGGTGCTGTGGAGGGAAACCTTGTCTGGTTGAGCTGCTGACCTGTAGCTGGGGTGCTCAGGAGTTGTTCCTAGCTGTCATCAAACCTCTGCCTGACTTCAGGGGTGACACCTGGCCTGTCCCATGCCTAAGGTTATTTCCAGTGGGACCCAAGCTATTCACATAACTTAATACTCAGGAAATACTCCTGCTGTAGCTGCCACGGGGCCATGAGAAGCCCCAGTTCTACAGGGAAACAGTGATTAGTTGCTGTTGCTGAAGTTAGTGCTACTCCAGCTTATAACTGCTGTTCTGACGTGGGAAAACCTTGGCTTTTCAACTAAAATTGGCAGTAGTAACACTCTTGTTTTGTCTTTTGTATCTGTGTATAACTTAGACCTCTTAGGTGTGTGTGTCAGTAGCTCTTTCCTTTAAGATAAAATCTTATGCTGTTGTCTCATCTCCTCATTTGTTAGAAGAGATTGTACAAGTACATGGATGAACACCAATAATTAAAAAGCACTGCTTTCACTGAATCCTGTAGAGCTCTGATATATTGAATTGCCAGCTTCCTTCAGGAAGGAATATAAGGGTGAATTAATAACCCCCAGAGCACAGAATAATTTCCAGAACCGTTTTTTATTTCCCTTCCACATGCTACGATGTTATCATGTGATAGAAATCTGTGTACCTGAAATACTTCCAGCTAATTGTGTGACAATACATATAAATAGCTGTTACGTTTATTATGGTTTTCCCACCCTAGTTCCAGTTCTCACACTGAGTATTCGCTTAGTGCTGCCCACTTCAAATGTTAAGAAACCCCATTGTGTGATGATGAGCAGTAAATCTTAAGTGATGGTAATGCGATATTTGAACAGCTTCTCTTTTGTGAACTCGTTTGTCATCTCTAAATTGGGTATCTCTCTCATCTTTATCTTCTCTAGCAGTGTTCTTGCCAGAAGCTTAAGTGGTGTGAAAAGGAGGAGACCATTTTTTCTTTGGTTACTATAATGCAAAAAAACCTCCCTTTCACCAGAATTTACCTAAAGCTCTTTTGGTCTTTCCCAAGGACCACCTTCCCATCTGAGATCATGCTGGAGGGCTCACACTTGATTCCATGAGATTTTGGACCTCCAGCTCCCACCAGGACTGCCCTCATTAAGCAGATGTTTGTGGGAGAGGAATGGTGTTAATCCCCACCGCTGTCACCGTCGGTGAGTACTGCAGCCCATCCCCCTAAAGCATCATTACAATAAATCTCCAACGAATCTGTTAGTTTGATCATAGTTTTTGCTTTCTTTCTATGGGCCAAGAGACATGCTCACTATTAAATCAATGGGCAGAGACGGGGTGAAATTAGAGAGGGGAGTCTGAGCGACTGTCAAGAGAAAGTTATTTAAACTAGTGTATTTAGTAATGAAAAAACAGATTTGAAATAATCTGATCCTCAGGGGTTTTTGGGGCTGAAGGAGCAGCTTTTCATTAGAGCTTGAGGGGCATCTAACAACTTGCAACTGTTTTCATTTGGGAGATTTCAACTTTCCATTCAAATTCTTATCTGTTGCTGTTAGAGGTAAATATTTATCTTATTTAGAACTGGGAACACATCTACTGAGAAATAAAGCAAACTGTCAAATAGAAATATTTTGGGGGGATAAACATGGTCAGCCTAAAGAAAGTTTCTTCCTCTCATCAGTGTCTTTCCACACTGCCCGGTTCCTCAAAGCTGAGTTTGATGAGGATGAGTCATTCTGGAAATTAGTCTTAATTCTGTAATGTAAAATGCAGTGTTTTTGTTGCCACAGTAGAGTCTGTTATTTTCAAGCTCATCTATAAATTGAATAAATTCAAGAACTGAAAATCTATTACAGCAGTGTTGCAGTTAAATACTGCCTTTTCCACTCTCAAATCCAGCTGTGTTGCGTGTTCATGCAGAAGAGGGTTGGAGAGTTAGTGTTAAATAGTTATTTAGGGATGTTAATAACATGCTTAAAATGTTTCCATAAAGTGCTTTTGGATCATAGGATGCCATCTGTGTTACAGTTGATTGTAGTTAATTATACAGGCATGAATTCCTTGGGAAAATGGATGGCATTACTCAAACAGTTTGTTTGTGATCAAGATAATGGAATGACACAATATTAAACTGACGGAATTAAGTCTGAAATGCATTCCTCGCTAATAATCCTCCACAAATCAGTGGAATTATTCTGAGTTGCTCCAGTTTAACTGAGAATTTGGATAGGCATACCATTGTAATATGACTGCAGTAACTCCAGTGGATTTTTGCACCTTAAATGTTATGGAGCATCTGAGGAAAAAGAAAAATTAGCTTCCTACATAATAGCCACTGTTTCTAATTAATTATTTCACTTTCTGCAATTTAGCCATAAGAGATGTAAAAATTAAATGGGTGGCATGCTTTAAAATATACTTGTTGAGATTTAGCAGCAATTATGTCTTCCAGTACTGAAATTCTGTTAATCACTTCTGTTTTACTGTAGAACATTAACTGTTCACATAATTGACACCCAGCTATGTTTTGCATTTAAAAAAACCCCACAAACTGTGTAAAACTTATGAAAAATCAATGGATGGGATTTAGATATGTATGTGTGTGATGCAAACAGGTAACTATACACACACACACAGTAAATCTGCACATAGGAATCTATGTAAACTACATATGTGTAGCTTACAAGGTGCAAGATTTTGCCTGGGTTTTGTAAACATGGTCCACCCATCAAGGAGTTAAAACCAACTACGGCTGAAGGATTAATCTCTGAGGAAAAATTCAGGTCAGTCAGGATTTGACATGTGTCTGTTGCGGAATTGGTCTAATCCTAAGCAAAACTTTGACTAGACTTCCATCTGCAGAGACTCATTATTGTGTGTTGGGGGGAGGGGGTGTTTATAATTTTTAATTTAAGTCAGATATTATTTCATCAAAGATGAGTTTCAGAACTTTTTTTGCACTGGGAAACATTGGTTGGTTGGTTGGTTTTTTACCTTATGGAAACGGAGATTTGCTCTAACCCAGCCAACTGTTGGTAAAGGAGCCCATTAACGTTGCAATATGGGTGGTCCATGAGGGAGTTGCTAAGCATATGGTAGTGCGTGGTAGTTCTATTTAGAGTGGAAATCTTCAAGACAAGACACTATTTCCCAGTGAGCATGGCACTGGATTAAAAGCAGGGCCCTGAATACAAGCCTCTTGCATCCTGAATGTGTCCTGTGTACCCAGGCTTTGCCTTTATGCCTGTGTCTTCTGCTAGTTTTGAACAACCAGCACATGGTGTGATTACATTGGCAGAGCACTTTGGCTTAGCATGAAATACCTTTTCAGAGGAAAATTCATTTTCTTCCATTCAGATCCTTAGACTGTTGATATGCTAAATGGAAAATTGAGATACTCAAGAAGAGCTTCTCCGTATGAGGAAGTGGGAACTCAGCCATAGATAATATTACATTTTCTTTCTATTACAATATTTTGAGATGCACCAGAGACTTGAAAAGGTTTGTCCAAACTAATTAATTATAAAAAATTCTCAAAAATAGAAAACAACAGTGTTCACAAGGCTGTGTCATACATTTGAAAATTTCAGTATTTGTAAGAAGAGTGTTTTGCTTAAGCTATGTTTTAAAATATTGGTACTCTAGGTAGGGATTTATTCATTTATTTTTAAATGCAGTGAAACATTGATTTCAAAAACTATCTAGAAAACACATTTGCCAATTAACCTTGATGTCTGAATTGCAAGTCAGGAGGTAAAAAGAATGATGAGCCCTGCTAAAAGCAGCTTATGATGCATTATTAATGCTATTTTCAATATCAAACATGCCAGGAATCATATGCATAATATATTCTCCCAGAATCAAAAATATGAAGACCTTTCTGTTCTGTTAAGATCATGTGTCTTACAGATGCACCCCTCTACATAACTCATTGCAAAAAAAAAAAAACAAAACCCCAACAACAAAACCCCAAAGGCAACATAACTGGTTTTATAGGAAGCACCTTCTTTGCCCACTGCTGCCCAGCACTATGGTGGTGCTGCCCACTGAACTGGTCCGTTAGCTGTAAGGAATGGACTTTCTGAGGGTCTGTGCTCAGTTTTGGCACCTCAGCGTTAGCCTGCTGGGCTTAGTGCATGTTAGCTAGCTGTCAGAGCAGAGCACTGAGCAACCGGGGATGGCAGGTTTGCGTTCCGTCGCCAGCATGATAAACCATCCCTTTGCTCCGTTCTGTATCCGCACAATGATGTTGGCTTGGAAACATTTTTGTGGAATGTTTTTGGTGGTGTTTTTTTTTTTTCCTCTCACAGTATTTGGGAGAAATATTCTTTTAAGACTGGCATTTGTCCACCAGTCCCCAGATGGCTTTTCTGTGCGCAGGCATGCACCAGCAGACACCGCTGTCTCTGTATTACAAGACCAGTGCTTTTATTAATACAAGTAACTACTTTCATAGTTCCCAACAATGATGCTTGTCCCATTGCATACACAGAAGCTCTTGGTTGTCACCAGAAAGCTGCCTTACTCTCTGCAGTCTGATTTCCTATTAATATCCCTAGGAATAACAACCCAGCATAACCAAATGGACTGATGACTTCAAACTCTGTAAATCCCTTTGTGATCTGCAGGACAATGACTACAGGAGGGGGCCTCTGGTGTGTGTCACCAGTTCTTGAAAACAAAACTACTGCTTTTGAGTTTTTCCCTACAATCTGTAGAGCAGCCTGACTGCTTGAGGAAATTTTGGTCAGGAGCCCTGGCCCACAATGATTCTGCAGTTATTTCCCCAGGTGGTCTGCTGCAGCCAGAGGCATGTCTGGGGCGGGGAGAAGGGAGCTGGGATTCCCTTCTCTCTAGCTGGTGCCCATCCTTAGCGGTATTTTCATTCTCTGTGACGCCCAGCTCTGAGAGAGATGTGCCATTTGAGGAGGAGGAAGCCACAGCCCTCTGTGTCATGCAGGGATGCCAGGGAAGAAAGGGCTCCTGTGCCCCCATGTCCCCTTGCACCGGTGTCTTACCCCCAAACCAGAAACTGATGCTGCCTGGTAGGAGCCAGGCAGGGGGACAGGAGGCGAAACGCTCAGTGCAGAGGGCTGAGACCTCCCGAGGAAAGGCAGAGCAGCAGAGGAATTATCTCACCAGAAGCGGTCTGCTTCCAGGGAGTAAATCACAGGTCATGTGTCAGACCACAAGTGAGTGAGTACCTGTCTGCTACCTGCGTTTCTTTCGTTTATCCTTCCTGCAGCTTCCTTCAGCGTGGAAGAAAACAGTGATAAGTGAATGGTGCACATAATGTGTTTACTGAAGCTTTTATTCTCTGACATGAAGTCTCTGTTGTAAATTTCAGTGGTGGTTGCTTTTTGCTGGTTTTGCCTTCCAAATCATTGTGCTTGCAGGTGAACAGCAGTCTTGATTATATTTCTTGGTTTAGCAGAGATAAATCAGCCTGGTCAATAATAATATATGCTGCTCACACTACATTTTAATCTTTCCGTACTCAGAAGTTCAAAAGCCTGCAGGCTTCATTAGTCTGTTTTCATAATGTCTTTGAAACCAATGGAGTTTCATGAATGTAGATTATCTAAATATATTTGTATTGCTACTACTCATTCATTAATTTGCGTAGAATAAAGTAAAATTTTAAACCATTAAAGTGAGCACTGGAATTAACCGTTACAGTTAAACTATTGAAGCGAGCATTTGGGTAACGCTGATGCTCCTGAGTCCTAGGCTGACTTTCCTTTCCTGCCCAGGGAAGGACAGGGTTGTGTCTGTAAGCACAGAGGCATTTGGTCTTGCTTCTGCTGGAAGGGAAAGTGGGAGCCTCCTGGGCCTCCACAGGGACCCCAGCGAGGGCAGAGCGGGCACCTCCTTTTCCATCATCCTTGAATGTGTGCCTCTTCCAGTTCAGGAGGGACATGCAGGACGTCTCTGCTTGCTGGGGCAGCTGCCAGCGGGGCCTGACCTTTGATGCATCCAGGACCAAATCCAGTCATAGCATCACTGATGGGCGCTGCCGCTTCTTGACCAGCACTTACATCCCCGCTGGCTTCTGAATGCATGTGGGAAGGCTACCACAACCACCACCTCCACAGGCTCCTTCCCACTCTGTATGAGCAAATCTACTATGAACGTAGCCCTTTATTAGCATGAGAAAGGAGAAACG
Source organism: Ibycter americanus (assembly GCA_035590275.1). Classification (NCBI taxonomy): domain Eukaryota; kingdom Metazoa; phylum Chordata; class Aves; order Falconiformes; family Falconidae; genus Ibycter; species Ibycter americanus. Next base: position 53,129,770 of record JAVJGI010000065.1, read on the forward strand.
TACCCCTTTCTTGCAGGTCTTTCTCTAAGAAACCTTCCTGGTTTCCCCCATGGGTTTCTGTGCTGGGAAGCATGGTGTGGTGTGCAGAACAGTTTTCTGTTGTTCTGCAGGTCTCATTGCTGTTAGTTCATTTGGGCAGACAGACAATTACCAAGGCTGATCAAATTCCTGTTACCTGGATCTCTTAATCCTTGGATGTTATTCATGGCTACATTCAAGTTTTATCATTATGTCCATTTTCATCCTTAAAGATTTAATGGAAAGGGTCCTCAGCTAATTTCTGTGTAGTCCTTTTTGGAGCAGGCTTATTACTCGAAGTACTGGCAAGGGAGCTGATTTTTCTCTGGGAAAATCTCATTAAGGCTCCAGCATTCCAGTCTGGAAGATGTTTCCAATGTCAGCCCCTTCACCCACACTGCACCGATGGGAGCCTGTAGGATCTGAAAGTCAGTTCCTTCCCCTTTGTCACCTGAAACTTACTGTGGGACATGTAGGCATGAGCCACAGCTGAGCTTGCAGAGGAGAAAGTCTGCTGGCATAGATTTCAGGGGCATGGATGCCAGCTGCAGGCAGTGACTTTGGCTAGTGAAGCCTTAGCAAACCTTGGCTGAGGGTGGGCAACTGCAGCCTCTGGCAGGCCCCCAGCTTACCACACTTGGGCTGCTTTTATGACACCTTGCTTGATAGCATTTCAGATCTTTAAAGGTTTTGTGGACCTCCTCAAAGTCAACGTTGCAATACAAACTTTTCTTTCTTGAAATAAGCTAACCAATTTTAAATTTTATTTTTTAGTAGAGAAAAATCAGATCTAGGCAGATGTTTGGCATGAAGCATGTTAACTCATACAATTAAACATTTTAATTGTTTATATTTTTATATAAACATACATATATTATATATTTTTATATATATATATATATTAAAAAAACCCTGTTTTAAACAAAATTTAAAAGGTTAAACTGGAAGTACGAGGACACATGGTGCTACAAATCGACCTCAGCCAGAATTCTCAGCAAGCAAACTGTGGTTAGCACCATCAGGTCCCTGGTGCTACAGGGAGGGTACGGGACTGGCGTGCTCCTCTTTCTGCATGATGCTCCGGAGGGGTTCACTGAGACGATACCAGCACGTGGTAGCAAAACAGTTGATCTTCTGCTGCTTGGATTCCCTGGGCAGTGTGTGCCCAGAGTGTCTGACTACTCTGCGCTGTTACCACGCGCTGTCTCCCAGAAACTCAGCTGCAGGGCTTGCGCTGCTCCCAGCACGCCTCTGATAACATTTCTGCCTCTCCGTTTACTTGTATTAGTTCCTTAGTTTTATCTTCTGTAAGCAAACAAACAAACAATTCTTGTAGCCCTCGTCTGTCAAAAATAATCCTTCTGACTGAAATTATTCTTATAAATCCGTGTATTGCTCAAATTATTATTTGCCTGGCATTCAAATGTAAGCAGTTAAAAGCTTGTATTATGCTGCTTCTCATTTCCTCAGGTTGTGAAATAACCTGGCATCACCTACTGCATGTATCAATATAACATATCATTTAAGAAAATAACTGTAATATGCACAAATGCTTCTTTCATCACAGTAGGTGGAATTCAGTGCCTGTGGCTATAGGCTGCCCCATTTTTTTACCTATGAAGAAAGAGGGGTTTTTAAGACCTCAATTGTACATCACTGATGTATCGTGTCTTCTTACACAAAGCAGCAAGAGTATTAAATGCGAAGAACATCTGCTCCTGCTTACAGGTTTTGCAGGCAGTATCTCTAAAATCTCATTTGCTTCTATTTCTTTGACCAACCAAACATACTTCTTTTTGTAGAAACCTCAAGGCTACAAAGTCAAGCAGCAGACTGAGAAACAACAGAATTAAAACAGTTTATAGTACCTTGGCTTAGTCAACTAGTATCAGGAACTTTATTTCCTCCCCCTGCTTGTTTCTCCAAGTCTCAGCCTCCCCACTCTCACTCCACCCCAGTGTAGATTTGCAGTGACTGCTTGTCATGCTTGATTTCCCCAGCTTTCAGCATCTTTGCCGAGTTATGCCCGAACTCCAGCCACTTCTCCCGGATGCTCTCAGCTCTCTCCTAGCTTCATATTCCATTTATATATCCCCTACAGCAGCTGCCTCCCTCTGCCCTTTTCTCCCTAATGGATGTGGATTTCTGCTCTTAGAATTCAAATCAGGCTGTTTTGTTATTATTAATAGTAGTATTACACTTTTATTTTACTGTTATTACTATATTGTTATTTACTATTGTTATCTATTGTTGTTTTATTATTACAGCTGCCTTGAACTGTTAAGCCTCTTTACTTGTGCTTGGACAGGGAATAGTGCTGCTCTGTTGTGGTTTTGACTATGAGTCATGATGCATAAACCAATGCCTTGAAGGTCATCATCCAAAGTGATTGTTATCCACATTATCAAGGTTAGTATTAACAAGGTTGGAAATATTTTTCCAAATTTGAGCTTTTTTCTGTATTTCTGTGCTATAACTTAGACACATCTTTGAAAGAAGGATTTACTTCAAACTAGAAATGCAGTAACAGTCAAAACCAAATCCCAGTGAGTTTTTTTTTTAAACTGAGAATTAAATGTAATCTGTTCAGGATAGAGTTTTATTTAAGCAAGTCAAAGTTTTCCAGTGAAACACTTGTTCATTAGATTTTACATTCTTCTGTAAATATACACGATGTTGTTATATGTCTGATCCATTCTGCTGTTTGCTCCAAAACAACAAAACCATGTCGTCCTCGTCCTTGGGTCGGAAGTTGGCCCAAGTCTTGCCTGAGAACTTTGTTGGAAGACAGAGCCTTTATACCACTGGGTCTCATACCTCCTCTGTTACTACAATTTTTAGGATCACCCAGTTCTCTGAATATTATTTTGAATCCTTCTCCTCACTGATGGTGTTGCCCCATTTTGCATTACCATGAGCATGCATTTTTGTGTGAGCTTGTTAGCTGGTACTCTAGGCGCTTCATTCATGATTTCACCCCCATTAATTTTTTTCATAGACTATTTTAAAATAAACCTTGACAGTGAGTCAGCTTTATCTACAGAAGCAGAGGCCACAGTTTCTTTACATGTGTTGCTGTTTATCGTTTAAATAGGAATGAACCCCAGTTCATTTCCACAGCCTTAGTCTATAGCCACAGTTCGAAAAATTGCACAGGATAATTATCAAGGAGCTTCTGCAGCAGCATAGGGATTCTTCTTCCCTAGTGCTCTGACAAAGTAGTGTTAGATCCTTCAGAAAGTATGGAAAGTGTGAAAGAAACCTTGGGGAAACATCCATATTTCGGGAATAGAGCAGACAGTACTTATTTTCCACTGCAGCAGAGCTAAACAAAGCTGCCGCAACACAGCATTTTGCCCAGAATTTCTTGCAATCTTCAGGTTTGTATTAAGTTAAACCTGTTCATGCTATTGATGAGCACTGAGTTAAATACCGATCAGAGGAAGAATTGACAGTAACCTGAACACTCACCTGCTGACTTGTTCAGCACAGAGTGATCAAGTGCATAACATTAGCGAACTGTCTGCCTGCCTCAACAGCTCTAATAAATGAATCAAATGAAGGACAAACTGTGATACTGTCAGTCAAGTCCACTTCTGTGCAGAGAGCTCACATATCACAGGGATTTAGCTTGATTTGATGAATAGATTAATTGTTTATTTTTACATAGAATTCTGACACGGTTTTCTGAACCATGGGATGGATGCAGTATGAAAATGGCATTAACAGATAGAAAATACCATTTTTCTCCCTACCTTTCTTTGTCTTTGTCTCAGACTGCAAATTCTTTGGAGTGAGTTTGCATCTTGCTCTTAGGCTTCCTATGCCCGGCAGTTATACTAAGGTAGAATGTGTTTTTTACAAGGATATGAATTTTCAATAACTCTTTCCTTAATAGCATTGATTATAAAGGACTTTTGAGTTTCATTGACAATATGATTTTCTAAATTTGGCACAGTCTCTGCAGACTCTAATGCTTACCCATTCCAGAATGCTGCTGTTTATTCTGGGGCAAAGCCTCTGTTGAAGAATTTTGAAGTAAAAATCAACAAACGCACATAGCTTTTAGCACTGTACTTAATATTGTATGTTTTGTTGACAAATCTGAAGTTGTCACTAGAAATTGTGTATGTTGTGTAATTGATGAATGTGTTGGGATTAATGGGTAGGCATAGAGTGCAAACTATATCAATATATGGATTCTGTGAAGCTGGGTCCACGTTTGCCCAGTTCTCCACTGTTTAATAGAAAGAACTTGCCTGTCTCAGTTTCATTTGCTTAGATTTGACGCAAAAACTCTTAGTGCGAATAAAACTCCTACATTGCTAGCAGACTCATATAAACCTACATAGATCTGAATTGCTGTTTTGATGATACACTGCACACTCCTGTATAGAAAGCTTCTGTTGCCTTTGGGTAATGTCTGCTTGCTTCTGTAGCTTCTTACTTTTTTTTTTTTTTTTTTTTAACTTTTATTATTTGCATCATGAATATCTGAAAAGTTTTTGTAGGAAACCAAACATTGTTTTTCTTAAGACTTTTTTTTTTTTTTTTTTTTTTAAAGAACATAAAAGTATCTTGCCTATACTGAAAATACAGCCATTGCTGTCTCCAAACCAGGCTGGTACCAGGGGCTGGTGCTTGGACATCCCTCCTGAACATCCACATCCTTCTGCACTGTGTGAATTCCAGTGCAAATGAAGTGACAGAAAACATTTATAGTTTGTCATCTAAATGTTTTGCTCTATACGGGTGTAATACAAAATATTATTACACCTGACTGTGTCTAGCTCTTACTTAATCCAGGGAAGAGCCACTTTAGCTGGTTGACGTGTACCTTGTGCCTTCTAGGAATGTCTTGTGTCTCACCGTGTGTTTGGTGGGTATCGCATTGCCTCTGACAGTGTTTATGTGATTTCCCTCCTTCCAGGCAAGTAAGAAAATGTAGTGGGACAGAGGCAAGGACGAGAAGCCCCAAGCAAGTGCTGGGACAAGGGCCTCCAGGCGGGACTTCCCTCCCTGCCACGTGGCTTCACCATGTCCAAGAAGGGCACCAGCAGCCGAGGTAGGGGGGAGAAGCTGGACGCCTTGGCTGCCTTGCAGGCGGCCAATGAAGAGCTCAGGGCCAAGCTCACCGACATCCAGATAGAGCTCCAGCAAGAAAAGAGTAAGGTGTGCATCTTTTCCTTTCCTTCCCCCATTAATTAAAATAAAGGTAGTCTGTTGTTTCTGACCGCTACCCACTCTTTGCCCCACTCATAGCTGACTTGTACACGACTTTGACAATAAATCAGAGTGCATGACCCTGGAGCTAGCCTTCTGTGGGAAGCAAGAGGCCAATCCCTTTATCGCAGATTTAAAAATTGTTCTCCTTGTATTTATAACATGCATATGTGTGCTGGTTTAAAAGTAAACCGGCAGGAGAAATGAGCCCAACTCAAAAGAG
>JAVJGI010000065.1:53135333-53174850 GCA_035590275.1 Ibycter americanus
CAGAGAGGGTATAGAATACACAGTTCCAGTTACACCCACACAGTGATAAACTGGTCCCAGCCACTCTAACTAGGACAATATGGTACAAAAGAACTGTGAAAGCACGGGTGCTTTGGCGGTACGGCTCTCGGTGGGAAAGCCAAGCAGTGGGGATTGGCCGGTCCCTGGGCAGGCAGGACTCGGCTGCAGGCAGCACGTTTACTCCCGCCATCCAGGAAGAAGTGAAGCTGGAAAACTGCATAGCTAAATGCCAGCAAAAGATCTGGAAAAACAAACATCTGTTCAAAACAGATGGCATAAGCGTAGTGGCGGGCCGAAAGCTGTCCACGTCCTTTGTTTCTCTCGCTACAACCTTTTCTAGTAAATATTTACCTATTTGTGAGTATGGCTACATTGAGGGTTTGGAATACAATTTTATGTTGTTCAGAAATTCTTTTTGCTGGTTCTTCTGTTTCACATTTACACTAATTTCATTTGGGTTTTATGCTCAAAATCCTTCAAACTGACTGCTTACAATTACCAGACGTATGATGATAGGCCTCCGCTCTGCCTCCTGCTCTGATTGCCAAAGTTTAAGGAGCCACAGTTTCACCCTGAGCCTTTGGGAGAGCAGTGTCTGGTGCAGCTTGAGCCTCAGCTTTAAGAGCTTTCAGCCATACCTGTCAGACCGTTTCTCAGTGAGGGGCATGAAAAATTTATTTGCTTTTCCCTAGTCCCCCAAATTGGTTTCTATTGATAAACTTTGGGGTTTTTTTCAGTTCCAGAATGTTAATAGAGACATGGATTTCCATGACATTCTGCATTTTTCCATTGATTTGCATCATTATTAGGCATTGTAGGCTATGAATCTGATTTTTAAAGAAGCTTCTAAGGGTGGGTGGGTGCTTAAATATATATAAATAAATATATATATATATAAAAAAGTAGAACACCTATTAATCCTTCTGTTGTGAAGCAGTATTTGCAGTTTGAAGACTGAGGACCCTGTTTTCCTTCTCTCTGTTCTCCTCAGCCACTTCTCATCATGGCTTCTTTTGAGTTCATGGTATGGTTTTAAATTGAAATGTCATTTGACTCTTCTGTGGTCAGATACAGTTAGTTGTTTGTACTGAATAATTCATTGCTTAAAAAGCATCTGATAAAATGAAATTGTTTGGGCCTTCACAGTAGCTTGCACAGAGTTTTTTATGTCTTGCATATGCACATAGTGCGGTTTGGATTTGTGTGCCTGAGCGTGCCAAAATAACGGCTTAGTGTCTGATTTCTCATGTATTCTTTTGGGAATGTGGTGTGAGAGCTTCTGCAGCTATCCAGCCAAAAAATAAAGGAACGACTCAGACTTACTCTGCAAGACACTGGCTAATTCCTAAATGTGTGTTATTTTAAATACTAGTCTTTCTAGCACGCCTTGCACACACGTTAGCCATTTCTGAGCATACGTTTCCTGTAGCGTTTGGATATGGATGGTTAGTTCACCTGGGTTTTGTGCTTCTTGCATAATTTTATGATACTTATTTATATTGTATTAGCTCCTGCTTTTTAGGGCACTGAACTGGGCAAATTAAGAAGTCCATAAGATTGCACGGGATTATTATTTATTACAAAAAGAGAATATGATGCTAAAATCAGCATTGGTGTCTAGACTTCCATCCTCAATATCAATAGTTTGCAAAATGATGATACATTTTTGTTTCTCTTTTTCTAAATGTGCAGATATTTCTGCTTATGCTGCTTTCCAGTGAAAGAAAGGTCTTTCCTACAAATTTGTCAGTGTTCTTTTTCTAATTTCACAAGTTACTTTTTCCTTCGAAGAATTCTCAAAGTTCTCTGTAACGTTACATTTTTTTCTTTACACCCTCACAGTTTGGTTCTGCAGTGCTCTCATTTGTGAGGCAGGCTTAGGCATATTCTTAGCAAGGAAACCTGATGGTGTCCGCTGAGGAAGAAAAATGCATCTTTACTGAACAGAATTGGCTGGAACACTTGTCCCAATAAACACTTCAGTAATTAAACACAACATAGTGAATATCCACTTCTTAATTTTAGCATTTAAACATGTGCACAGGCTGTTCTGTTAAACGTTATAGGGCAGAAAAGACCGAGCAAACAGACATGCACTCGCTGCCTCTGAATAAACCTGCCTGAAGAAGAGGGTCAGCTATGCAAACACCGCAAATGCTACTGCAAATACAGGCAGGGAACAGCTTCTAGTGCAATACCTGCCCTCATGCACCAACCACTTCAACAAAAAGCTGAGGTGCATCCTTTTTTCCCCTAAAACACATGATTCTCATTTGTAGCCCAGAAAAATCACTCATGAGTGCCTGACAGCTCCGTCGGCTCTTCTGGTGTGTATACACACACATAACCTCCCGGGGCAGGATGTATAGTCACTAGTGCAATGGACAGAATTATAGCCAGTGAGCTTTACGCTGGTGCCTCGCTAAGTGCGGTGCTTCATAGCCATCACACCCCAGAGGGCAGGTTGTATCTTAAGGCTCTTAACCAAAATCGGCAGCAGCAATGGCTATGTGGAGCTGCAGTGGCTGTATCAGTGACAAGGTGAACACTCACTGGTACTTCTGGAGTATTTGTGGTAGGTTTAGAATCACTTCCACAACGCCAAGTCCTCCTGACTGCGTTTCTGACTGCGTTACTAAAGATCCCCACAGGTACCTGCCAGACCTCGAGTCCAGTCACTCTGTGACAGTGCATTGAAAGTATTTGCCATAAATTGTAAAAAACCTTTTCCCTGTGAAAATGTTTTACAGGGATTTGTAATGCATGTTTTCTTCACACAAAATGTGTCAAGAGAGGAAATTGCTCTTTCATAAGTCTACAGCATGAAGGCTGTGCGGCAGAGCTCAGTGACCCTGGTTTTACCTGGATCCTCCTTTAAAAAGGCATGTTTAATATGTAATAAGGTATTAGGCTGTAAAGAATCAACAAAATACCAGATGTATAGGTCTGCGTGTAATGATAGTAACTCATGAGGTTCAGCTTTCATTCTAAGGCACAGACACAAAAGGTTAAGGTCTAATACTATAAAGTGATCCGTACCACTTTTAAATACTATTGTGATTTGTATTGATAATTTTGTTGATTGAAAATACTGTACTTTTTTTTTTTCCTTGTAGGTTAGCAAGTTGGAAAGAGAGAAAAATCAGGAAGTTAAGCAGATCAAGGAGCACGAACAGCATAAAAGTACAGTAGTGGTAACAGAGCTCAAAGTCAAACTTCATGAAGAGAAAATGAAGGAGCTCCAAGCTGTTCGAGAAGCACTTTTGAGACAGCATGAAGCTGAACTACTTAGAGTAATAAAAATTAAAGATAATGAAATCCAGAGACTACAGACCCTTCTCAATGCTGTACGTGATGGGGCTCCTGACAAGGTGAAAACGGTGCTGCTTACGGAGGCAAAGGAGGAGGCCAAGAAGGGGTTTGAAGTCGAGAAAATAAAAATGCAGCAAGAAATTTCAGAGCTGAAGGGGGCTAAGAAACAGGTGGAAGAGGCTTTAACTATGGTCATCCAAGCTGACAAAATTAAAGCAGCAGAGATAAGGAGTGTGTATCACCTGCATCAAGAGGAAATCAGCAGAATTAAGAGGGAGTGTGAGAGAGAAATTCGTAGACTGGTACGTGTTGCTATCTGCATCTATGTGTTTCCTAACACTTATGTTATTGATAGTAAGTAAATGAAAGTTCAGTGCTGGACCCAAATGAATGCATAAGGACAGGCATTCGAACTTCCAAAGCTTGCTTCAAATCTGTTTTACATTTACTGGTAGAGATGTCAAAATGTTTTTTAAAAACTATTAGGATGTTTTGTAAGGAAATTTTTTATCCATGTCAGTGCCTATTAATATTGTTCACATTTCAGATATCAGAAACCCCTTGGGTTACTAACTCGTTTGGGCAATTCTACAAAACACTTATGTTTCTTGGCCCATGCCTGTATTTCCCCACCATTTCTTCCTTGCTGATCCACCTTAGTCCCTCCCTTTCCCTGCCCTTGCTAGTTCCCATAAACATCCCATAATGAGCATTATGCAATCCCAAAATACTCTTTCTTCTGCATCCCATAGTGAGTTCTATACTCTGTAGTCAATGACCCCCTTGGCTCTGCAAGGTGTGTGGGAAGGGGTTCCTCCCCGTGACCCACCTTGGCGGCTTTCCCCCAGGACAGGCACTGGTGCTCCTCCTTTGGGAGCAGCGACTCAGCAGGCTCCCAACTTCAGGAGCTCACTGGGGTTCCTCACCTGTCATTGCTCGTCTGATCCTCACTGGATCTTTGTGTGTGCTGATCAGCCTCCAGTCACCTAACTGAACCATTTGAGTCTCAGTTGCAACAGTTTGAGTCTCGAAGGCAATAGCTGCGTGCTTACGGCTTTGGAGTACTCCTCCAGTGTGTTTGGAAACTTGTTGGAGAGGTTAAAATGGATCATGTTGTTTGTAAAACAGGAGAACTCCCTGCAGGACGGAGCTCCCTCCAAATGGGAAGTCTTTGCAGGAGAGGCTGGCAGGCCACCAACGCTTTCTGGGGTTTAGGATGTTTTGTTCTCCACTGCCATCTCAGACGCTTGCCTTAACAGTTCACAGTCTTGGGAGCACGCAGCTAATTTGCAGGACTGTATCCCTGAACTGTTGCTGCCTTTCCCTAGGGCATGGGAACAAATGTAACAACCATACTCTCATGATGCATATTTTGGGTCTTATTCTCAGTATTTATTTGACGTCACCATCTTTTTGTGTTTGTCATGCTTTCTTATAGCATTCAGTGTTTCAGTATAAACGCATCCATGCCTTTTCTAAGTCACTATCCCTTGACTATTACCCAAATCCTAAAAAAAATTTTTAAATGCACAATCAGCTTGCAGACTGGCCGCAAGTCAAAGCATGGCAGCGGACCCATGCTTCAGTGAACGCCTGGCAGAACCTACCTACCGCAGAGCTGGTACAGCATCGCCTGTGTCCTCACAACCCAGAGTGACTGACAGTGACTGACACACCGTGCACTGCTCCATCAGGCAGCAGAGTGTTATGTACCCTTTATTTAGCCACCCGTTCTCTCAGACTTTAGGATGTTAAGGGTTTTTTTTTCCCCTCATAGATTATTTTATGTTTATGAAGAGGATATTAAAATAATTTATAACCAACTGATCTATTGATACTGTTCAAATATCCTGCAGTGTAAGTACTGTCTTTGCTAAATGTACATTACTAGATGCATTGATTTAATAAATCAGAATGAAAGGATGGCTAATGTATATCCTAAATAAACCTGCTGCATTACATGAAAAGTCCACACTAATAGCCTCTAATGTAGAAGCTATAAAATAAATATGTTCTTAGTTATAAGGAATAGAATTATTTGATGTTATGTTTTCTAAACTGCCTTTGAAAATCAAATTTTTTTTTAATTCCTGCTTGAAAGAATCAGATTATCTAACTGTACTAATTAAATTACATGATGCCATCATATTACCAAGCCCTGAGTGCTTCCTGAATGGCTTTAAGTACTTTCAGCTCCATTGACTCGACCATAATTGATTTCAGTGGGAGCTGTTGGTTCCTGGCACCTTGCAGGGGAGGGCCGGGATGGTTCGGTGGGGGAAAGGCTGGTGCCACATCACATGATAAAAGCTCTCCTCTCTGTGAAAATGAGGCAATTCTCAAAACACTTCAACAATTACTGAAAACCAGTGCCTTTTGCCCTTTTGAAGATAGGATCCATCAGTAAAGTACAGTCATTGAGCCTCACGGGGTTTGCAGTGAGGTGGAGAGAAATGCAGAATAGCCCGCCGTGAGCGGGTCGGTCTGCCCGCCCCGCAGAGCGATGGCATGGCACCCTCAGCTAACCACTGTGGCAGACATCCCGCACGGAATTGTTAAAGCACTCACATCAGGATTTGAAAAGCTCTGTGATTCGCGTACTATGCATTATTTAGTCATTTTAATCAAAGGGGGAAGTAACCTTTGAGCAAATTATAATTTCATCCCTAGAAAAATACTGCTTTTTTTGTTCAGTCAGAATAGAGAAAGACAAGTTGTACTCATTCATATTTAGCTTTGCAATGATGTGTAGCCCTTTAACGTAATTTTTTAAAGGTATTTATCTCTGATAGGTATAGTTTTGCATTTCCAAGTCAAGTATATCTATGGAGGCTTAGCTTATGGAAAATACTTCAATATATAGTCCAAGAGAGATTTTTTTAAAAAAGTGAGCCAGTACTAACCCATTATTCTCCTTTCAATTTAAAACTAGGTTTGGGTTGATTGGTGGGTGGTGGGTTTTGTTTTTTTTTTTGTAGGACAGACAGGAATACATTTGTTGTTGTCTCACTTTAGACTTTTGGAAAATTTTTAGCTGTCTGTTAAAGTAACAGATCACAGAATCATGGAATGGTTTGGGTTGGAAGGGACCTTAAAGATCATCTAGTTCCAACCCCCTGCCATGGGCAGGGACACCTCCCACCAGCCCAGGCTGGCGTGGTAGGAAGATGCAGCATGATGCAAAAAGGAATTGTACAGCCATCAAATTTACTTTGCGCAAATTGGAGTTTATTTTGGTCTTCAGCATCATCCTCTTTTGTCAGATTTTGCCAAGAGAGATGCAAGATATATATATAGATATATAGACATATATGCTCAGGCTTTCGAAATAACTAGCTCTACTATGAACCTTTCCAGTTTGTTGACTTACTACAACTTTGAATGAGGTTAAATTGTTGCATCAAGCCAAACCCAGTGCCAGTGCATGAACTTTGTCCTCGCTGAGTTCCTGAAGGGAATTCCTGTGTTTTTACCCTCTTCCAGAAGAGACCTTGGCGACGGCATAGCTGCACTGCAGCCTGTCAAACCAGCTGCACCTGCCTGTGTGTGTACTCATCTCCAGCAGTAAAAGTAAATCCAAAATATAACTGTGGTAAACAGAAGACTTCCAAATGCAACTGCAAGCTGCGTCCTCCCCAGCTTGCACTGCCATGCCAAGACATGTTTTCAGCAGACCCTATGTACCCAGCAAACAGGGGTAATACTCGCAAGTGGTAATTTTGGTGTTTTTTTGTTACAAAGCTGCAGAGGTCTGCAGATTGTAACAGCTAACAAGGTGCAATCTCTCTTTAGAAACAGTTCCCACTTTGTATTTACCAAATAAAAATTCTAGCTATTTATTCTAGTTATTTTTCAGATGCCAGGGTAACTGCTCATGGATAAAGGGTAATTACTCAATGATGCTGATGGTTTTGGACTAACCCCATACAGCAGGGCTGGGCATCCTGCAGTTCTGTGAACAGTGTAGGAAAGGAAAGAACATGTTTTGCAAAAATGTATGTTTAAATTATTGTGGCCTCATGTTTTCTGTTTGCACATACAGCTTGTGCTGTTTGTGTCTGTGAAGTCTGAATGTGACGTTCTCCAGAGAAGTACAACTAACCCAGTTAAGCTGCCCCGGGCTCAGAAGCTTAGGAAATATTAATATAAAAGGGGAAAGTCCCTTGCAGATGGTAACAAGTAAGTATGGCAACGACATAATTTAATTACATTCATGTGGTCTCCCACTAATAACAGCACACCCTGTGTTAGTGTGTGAGACTTCCCTGAGATTAACTGGCCTCGAGTTTTGCTTAATGGGAACTAAAATTCCATGTGGTAAAGTGCATTTAAATTTTACTTAAACATAGATCGGTCAAAAAGGAGAAGTGCTGAACAGCCATGGCCACTGCAGGCTCCCTTCCTCCTGTCTTGTTTATAAGGCGGACTAAAACAGAAATCAGAAAAACTAAAGCAATTAAACTTGTTGGAGACCAGACAGTGCTTATTTTCGATTTAAAATTAACTTCAGTTGATGATGACTACTAGAAGGTTTAATAACTTGCTCTAAGACCTCATGTAAGGCCATTATACGCTGGGACCTTCATGGCTTCCTTATGTTAGTGCTACAGCACGTAGAGGAGGTCAGTCTTTTCATTATCACTCTGAACCTCTATGTTTACAGGCACTTCCTTGAGATTTCTCTGTTAGGTAGTGGTAAATTAGTGAAGATGTCTGATTTAAAGGACAGTATCAGATGAAAAGTGTAGGAAGCTGACTTTTTAAATATTCATTTTATTGGTGACTGATTCAGTCTTTATCTTCTCCATTTTATTCCCTTATGTGGTGAAAAAATTACCGTATTTGGTATTATAAAGGTATCTCAGCACTCACCCTAAACTGAAAGGTAGACAAATTATTCAAGGTGAATAATTCCTTCTCGCAAATGTGGATATTTTTTTTTTTTTCATCATTTGTGGTTTGAACCTCATTTACAACAGTATTTATTCCAACTAAATCTGGACTACTAAAGAATTTTGTTGTACATGAAAAGCTATGCAATGTTACTCCTACATTTTGGAGGGTCCTAACCAAGAAGTCTACTCTCTTCTGTGCTGTAGCCGCGTTGTTGTTGTGCTACAACTCACCTAACACGGGGCTTGGGGCTCCTGTATGTCTTTGGAAGCGCTTTGAAGCTGTTGGCACTGGTTGTGAGGTTTCTGCTTTCAGCGGTGTAGGTCTGAGACACCACACACTTCATTTTGTGGCATTTACCAGTGGCACTGAATAGTTACGCTGTGCTGAGCATGTCCTGAGCATGAGGAAAGTATGACGTGTATTTGAAGGCAGAGCAAAAGAGGGGAATGCAAAATAGGTCATGTGGGAAAAATCTTTGAATCTTTCTTTATGCAGTTATTTCTCCCATCCAATGTACTTTATTCTTCAAATATAGTATTGCATTCAGTTCTGTTAGAATTTTTGTTACAAACTGTGCAAGTTATTATTTATTGAAAAATCTATTCTGATTAGTAGTGTTTTCAATACATCTTAATATAAGTCTAGAAGTATCTAGCAATTTGATATGAGTAGTTTTCCATAGAACCCTACCAGTTCTGTGTACTGCAACTCACACCTCAAACTTCAAATGGAACCAGTTTTCAGAAACAAAAGGCTTTAGTCACCTAGCAAAGAACATTTTTTCATTATTTATAGCCTGAACGGGAGGCAATTACAATTTCACCTGCACCACTTAACCTTCCTATGCTTAACAACTTAACACACCTCTCTCTCAACATCATTCCAGTGATTTCAGTGGATTATGGTGCTTTGCAGGGTGGTAGTAAGGGTCCAGACGCTGCCTGTCAGTGTCAGTCGTTTCAGCTGGTGATGCTGCCAGCAGTGCTCGGGTCCGGGTGCCTGTTCCCAGGGAAGCATTGGGAGCTGGTGTGATCCCAGGGGAGCCATGCCGTCAGCCCCGCACCATGGGCCACTCTGCTAGAGGAGCCGTTTGCTGTGTCACCAGCTCCTAGGTAGTACGTGACTGTGCGTAACCGTTGCTGTAGCATGCTAACTGTTTGGAAATGGGCATATTACATTTACTGGGTGGGTTATAAATATTTTCTGTCTGGTTAAGTATTACTGGGATTTAATCCTTCTGAAATAGAATTGTTCTTTGGCCAAAGTTGGAGCAGAATCACGCTGCAGAATGAAGATTTTGGTAATACATATTGCATGTGTCCTTGTTTAACTGAAAACAGATGACATATCGTCTCCTCTCATGTCTGACGATTTGGCAAGGTTACTGGAACAATGGTCATGCACTGCTGACGGTGATCACCTTTTAATGAGGATTAATTCTGGAAGAAGATGTGAGAGGAGAAGTTTCCTGGGTGATCCTGGGAGGTACCTCTGCATGGCCCATGAACCACAGCTACTGCTGTCCTGTGGGACAGTGGTGCTAGGCTCTGCCCAACAGCTTCCAGGCACAGGTGATGGCTGGAAACCAGTTTCTTAAGGTTTTCTTAAGGAGTTCTTAATTTCTTGATTGTTTCTTAAGGGTTTCTCAGTTGCTTCAGAAGAAGCAATGGGATAGCCACCGTTTTTTTTTCTAACGTCATCAAATGATGACTCTTAAAACCCATGCAACCTGTGAGATTCAGGAAATTCAGAGACTAGAGTTGGTATTTTCACCTCACATCTGAGCCAAGCTGAGCACGTGAGGCTACCAAAGCCCCCAGCATGCCCACCCCTCCTCTCCTGCACTGGGCCACAGACGCAGAGTGAGCCAGTCCAGTAAGCTGCCTTGCAGAAAATTAACCATGGCTGTGAAAAAGGACGGTTTTCCTGTGGATCAAGATGATGAGCCAAGTTCTTCTATGGTATGACCTAGCACTGGCATAGGATTTGGGAAGGAGAGGCAGGCTGTGGCACCAGCTCTTCTGGGTGGGGGTTGCTCTTGCCCCGTAGCTTTAATGCAATGAGAAATTATCTTCAGGAGGAGCTCATTGCAATGCCTTTAGCAGCAAAGTCAGCATGAAACGCTCTCAGCTTTCATCTCCTCCCTCAACGATGAGAGAGATACATCAGTTTGCAGCCCCATGCTGCCAAGAGGCTCAGTAAAATGGGCTGGGGTGTTCCTGGGAGCCGCAGCATGGATGTGGGATGTGGGAATGGCAGAGATGCCTGTAAGGAGCATTTTGCTCTTCCAAAAATACATCATATACTTTGCAATGTGCAGCTTATTATTGCAATATACATTGTAATGTATATTATAAAGTTACAGTAGTGTGAGAGGTGATGACACTTTGCATTTTGTCTTTCATCTGTACTGAAATATGAAGAATTTTCCTCGGTAAAAAAAAAAAAAAAAAAAAAAGAAAAAAAAAAAGAAAGTTCAGCTTGCTCCTGTATTGTGTCGGCTGTGTTGCCATCATTTGCGGTGGTGGGAATCACTGCAGATTTGGTGCCGCAGCATTGTGTGACAGCCTCACTTAAATGTGCAGTAGGAATATTAGCAGGGTTTAAATGCTGAGTTAGGTACGTTAACTAGTCAGCAGTATCACGCTGCAGGTATGCTACTGCCACCTCCCAAGCTGTCTGCAAAACATATGGCATAGCAGTTGCTATAAATGTGCAGTATCAGAACACTGACCAGAGTTATTGTAGAGTATTTGGCAAAAACTGGTGAACTTCATCTGGCTGGCTGCTGCTGCTGAGTGACATGTATCACCAGGCTGCAGAGGCAATTGCATTTATTTCTGGAGAGGGGAGGTGAAGGCGAGCACCGCGACATGCAGGACAGGCATCCTCTTCTGCCAGCCTGTGTGTGTGAACCCCATCTCTCGGGGGGGTGATCATGCTGGAGGGCAACCCCATCTCCTTTCATCTGGGCCTTCTGTCATCAGCCTGGGTGACGGGGCCTGGCAGCTCAGCCCCCTCTGCTCCCGAGGCTTGGGGCAGGTCTCCTGCCTGCCCTGATTGCTGGCTGACACCGTGCCCGTGGGGAAACGCCTTTGTCACGTAACAGCCCCAGCCGGATGGGGGCTTCCCCTTTGCGTTTAAAGCCGCTGCCTGCGACCAACTGGCTTTTATCCACCAGGCTCTGGTAGCTTCAAAGGCAGATTTCTGGGGTGTGTAGCCATGCTCCTGACAGTGTCTGGGAATTTGCAGAGTGGCAAAGGCCCCAGGAGCATTGCAAGGAGAAATTTCCCAACCAGGGAACCTACACGTTGGGTTTACAATCGTGATGGAAATAATACATTTAGAAAGAAACATGACTTAAAAACAGCTGTGTGTCAGACCGTGTTAGGTCTGGGTAGCACAAGGAGGGAATAACAAATTTAACTTTGCATGGGATTATGTTTGCATAATTAGCATCAGCTGTGCTCACGGGCTGGTTATTAATTAGCACTCCCACATCAATATTCATCGCACGTCGAGGCAGCCCGCTAGAACTAAAGCAGGAATACCCACAGCACGGCGCAGGGCATCCTCTCAGGTGGTTGGATGCTGTGTTCCTACTCGCTAACGCCCTTTCCCAAGCGCTGCTGGTGTCTGAAGCCATCAGACACAGGGGTGGGAGGAGGAGTCCCACTGGTCCTGCAGCCGCCGGTCCCGCGCCCATCGCAGAATGAGGCCGGGGTGTGCAACAGCCCGGCGGGGTGCGCGCCTGGGGACCAGCGCCTCTGCCAGTGAGTTGCAAGTTGATTCTTGTCTTTACATTTTCTTAATGTTACTAACACTAGGAAGAAATGTGCTAAATAATATTTTTCGGTGAAATGATGCCTTCAATTTGTACTATTTCTACAACATTTCTGTTTAATAATAGGCTGCAAATGTCAAATTGTTATGTATATTTCATAAATGTGAATTTAATCATACGAAGGAATATGTGAATGCTGGTGTTTCCTTTGTTGTTTGTGAAGATTATGTTTAGGAGGTTTTTTCTGGAAAACAAACCATTAGTGAAATAGCGTGAAATGTTTTGTGTTTTCTCCAGTTTCATTGTTCCTCCTAATTTAAAGTGTTGCCTATGGTAGGGCTAAGTTAACAGTTGGACTCAAAGATCTTAAATGTATTTTCCAACCTAAACAATTCTATGATTCTCTGTTGTAACATGTCTTTGTTTTCATATAAATAGGGATCAACTACCCAATATTCTGCTTATTTTAAACAAGTAATCATTTGATGGTGTGTTACCTTTTCATCTATACCTCCATTTAGATTTCTGCCTGATGAGGTATTTAGCAGAAAGACCTCAGGAGGCATTTCTTTGTTTCATTCAAAGTTACTAGACCGTTTTCTTAATGGAAATTGCAGAAAGCACCTTTAAAAAAATGGCACCCAAAGGGCATTTGATTTGCTCCATTTTACTAAAAGACCCTAAATTGTGCTTAATCTTGAAACACAGTTTCCACACAGGTATTTAGGAGTTTTGTGCGGTCTTTTGGCAAAGGCTGGCTCTTTCCTCAGGGACAGCGTGGCATGGCTCTGGGCTTGTGGCTAGGTTCTTCCTTCCCATGGCTACTGCGGGGGATGACCGCCTGGGCAGCACGGCCCCTCGGGACCGCCTTGGCTCTTGCCTGGGGCTGGGACTGCGAAGCTTCCCACATGGGGTGTGGGGGTGGGGGGGGTGATGGGGCAGTGGTCTGGGGGTCTGGATGCAGCCTCCATGCTGTGCTACGGAGGGTCATCGTGCCCCAAGCTGCTGTGTCTTCTCGTGTGGAATTTAAGCTGTAATCAACCCATCCACCCAAACACACCTAATGGAAGTAATTTCCCAATACCATTGCTGGGTGTGTGTAAACTGCCATCACTATCACTTGCTTTTTCTCTCGGTGAGCCGTTTTTGCAGTTATTGGAAAGAAAGTACTTTGAGTGATCTGTTAATTCACGATGTAATTTTTCCCCAGGTTTGCAGGCAAAGCTACCAAAGACAGAAGTATCAAATACAGTTCTCACAAGGCAAAATGTTCTTGTATCAAGCAGGCCACATTTTAAAAACTGATCTTTTAAATTAAATGTGTAAAGTCTCAAAAACTTTTGCATTTATGATGTCTGAAACCAGATCAACAGACGTTTTAGGGGATGTATACGATTTCATTCTTTCCATAGAATCATTATGTGTAAGCACATTTGGCAGCCCTGTGGCATGTGAGTGTAATTAATACTTTATACTCATGTATAATGTATATGTATGCAATCCAGCTGGGAAGAGCCTGAGATTCAGCTGCAGTGTCGTACATCATTGCAGGCACAGAAGAAGGTTTTGGGCTGTGCTCAGTAATTTTTCATTATTAGGCAGGGCACAGGCCACCCTTACCTGAAGTCTCTAAAAGACTCTTAGGTGTAAGCCAAGGCACATGCCCCCAGCCCACACTGCGAGCCACTCCTCCGCCCCACACACCTCGGGGCAAATCGCTCCATGCTGGGAACCTGGCTCAGCTCCGTGGAGAGGGAGGGTTTCATTCCCCATTAGCATTCGGAAAAAATCCAAGTACGCTGTCCCTCGGAAAATATTCCTTGAGCACCTGCAAATTGCCTGTGCACAAGCCAGTGGCGATGAGCATGGCTCTCTGAACTCAGCGAGAACAGTGCAGGCAAATACGAAAGAAGAGATTTAGAGATGGCTGGACAGTTGTCATTTAAGCACTTAATGATTTTGCATAATGTTTATTATGCATGAGCAAAACCTCTCATGGAAAGGAGATAATTAAACAAATGGCTCACATGGGAGACACTTGGAAAAAGAATTTTAAAAAGTCACACTCCTTCTGTGTTTTGAAAATTAAGAGGGTATTCAGGTTTTAATGTTTTTCTTTCAAAATTATGAATCCAGATTTTCAAAAGGTGATGTCCAAGAAAAATGCTGCAAAAATCATTACAATATTTTGAATGAACTGATCCAAATTGTGATATGACTATTAGGCTTTAATTATTTTTTTTTAAGCTATTCTGATACGGTACTGGAATATGGGTATTTCCCAGTCATTTTAACGAAAAAATTCCTGTTGGACAGAGAGATTTTATTCTGGGTGGCCCGCAGAAGAAGAGCAATGTTCCTGAGTTGGTTGAGTAATTAAATTCATATGTTCACTGTCAAATATTTGTTGCTGTTCTATTTCCAAGAAAGTGTTGTTGTATTTTCCATGTTGAGGGGTCTTAGTTCTGTGCACCTGTTCTCTGGCCATGCTTGGGGTCATAAGATGCTCTGTTGTCGTCAAGCCACTGCCTGCCTGTGTGATTGTGTTCTGTTCTCCTTGTAGATGGAGGAGATTAAGTTTAAAGACAGAGCAGTCTACGTGCTGGAGAGAGAGTTAGGGGTTCAAGCCGGGCATGCTCAGAGACTGCAGCTCCAAAAGGAGGCTTTAGATGAACAACTTTCCCAGATCAAAGAGTCTGATCGGCATCTGAGCAGCCCCAAGCGGGAACTTCCTTATGCAAGTGGTGCAGGAGACGCTTCAGATCATTCGGGAAGCCCCGTAAGCACTTTCACGTGGTTTCACCTAAACGAACGAGCAGACAGAGTGACAAAATGGCACAAAGTGACAGAATCTTGATGAGTGCACCCTCGAGCAACAGCTTTCCCATAGCCGTGCAGGGTAAAGCCTGAGGCACCGATTTCTTCCTCTTGTTTGTTAGCCAAACCTTTACGATTTAAAATGAAACCTTGTTATGGGAGAGCTTTTGCTTTTTTGTTGTTTTGTTTTCTGGTTGGTTTGGTTTGGTTTTGTTAGCAGGGTGAAATTTTTCTGTTCTTTTTCTCTTCCTTTTCCTCACTGTACCATACTTCTGCCACCTGCCTTAATTTTGACAGTTTGACACAATTTTGCCAACAAATGATGCAAATGCGTTTCTAACCAAGTAATGTATGTGTGCTAGCTTTTGGAACTGCTAACAATGGATTTTGTGAGCAGCTGTACAAGGCCAGTTTACAAAGAGAAACAGGGGAAGGTAAATGGTGCATGAAAGCGTGGGAAAATCCCACAGTCCTCCTGGAATACCGCTGCTAACTAGATTTTTTGTGCTGCTAAGTGCTTTCGCTTTCAGTGAACCAGAAAGTGAATGAAGTATCTGCTAACCTATTCTCTCCTATTTCTTTTCTACAATGCAATACCCAGAACATTAAATTTTAGTCACCCTTTCACAATGGCTTTCTTAATGTAATTATGGCACCTTCCTGCTTTTGCCTTAATTTGCTAATATTAAAATATCCTCAGTTAACTGACCTCATATATCTGATGTACGCAAATTTTCTTCATTGCTGATTCTCATCAAGATTTCTTTTGCAACAGCCTTAATTTTCTCAGTAGAAGTGTAAACACTTACACATGAGCAAACCAAACTATTTTATTCTTTGTCCCAAGCCTCTCCTGCACCTGTTGAATGAGGAACCCTAGACCTCCCAAAAGTGCCACCAGCACTATGGACACTAATTTGCTTGTTTCAATTTGTACTCAACTTCTGCCAGACACCAGAATAAGTCCTAGAGAAGGGGGAAACGTCTGTCACATTTGTAAATAGATGTAACTTCTCTCTGATTCTGAACAAGAACACGTCTACCTATATTTCTATTCATTTATAATTTGATTTAAGCATTTTCACCCAGATAAAGTACTACCCCTTTGGCTTTACAAGTGACCCTTTAGAACCCAACAAGGGCCAAAGCTTTATGGAAGAAGAGCTTATGCAATGGTATAATTGCATGGATTTTCCCCATTTGTACTGCAGTATTTTTAATAATCATTTTCTTACAACAAAGTCCTCAGAGTGGGTGATGTGTCTGAAGAACTCAGTTCAACAGTGGCATACTTTGGAAGCATTGCCTTAATTTTTGATATTTTCTTTTCTATTTCCAAGTTTACCATTCATGACTTTGTATTTGCATACACATACTTCTGCATTTGCATACTTTGTTACATTTTCACTCCTAACTTTCTGTTGGTCTCATCCTGCAGCTTTCAGTGGTCAGTTAGGTTACATAGGTTACACTCTGCTGTATAATGTTTGGAAATTATTGGATTTGGGATAAGGAGAAGTTTGAACTTTGGAAAATATTAATATTGCGTATACACTTATGAACAGTTATTTGCAGTTGATCTTTGTTTTAGGAACAGCAGTTGGATGAAAAGGATGCCCGGCGTTTCCAACTTAAAATCGCTGAACTGAGTGCCATCATCAGGAAGCTGGAGGACCGGAACGCACTGCTGTCAGAGGAGAGGAACGAGCTGGTGAGTGCAGCGGCGAAGCGCAGTGGTGACTGCTTGTGAACGTGCTGCCACGCTCGTGTCTTGCCAACAGAATATCAAGATGTTTTCTCCTGGACTATGTGGAAATCATTCAGGAGTAGCTGCTTCCTCCTTACACTCTGTATTTGGTGGTAGGCATACCACACTCATCTTTGCTTATATAACAATGACGTTTTAAGATGGCAATATCTGGAAGTATTTATTTTTGAAAATAAATACATTCCCCACATGGTACACTTGTCGCACAGATTGAATATCTCATGAAGGAGGAACGGTCTGCTTCCCAATGTAAAATACCAAGATTTTTTGATCAATTCTGCTTTGCATTAGGAGAAAATACTGCTAATGAGAGTTAAAGAAAATTATTAATACATTTGATGAAAAATGACAGCTCTAGAGGTGTTAATTCTCTATCTTTCAGTTGAAACGTCTTAGAGAGGCTGAAAGTCAGTACAAGCCCATTTTGGACAAAAATAAACGCCTCAGTAGGAAGAATGAAGAATTGTCACATGCCTTACGTCGAATGGAAAATAAATTAAAATTTGTAACACAAGAAAATATAGCAATGGTAAGTCTCTGTGTGCTCCAGGAAGAACTTGTAATATAGTACTCACAGGGCTGATGAAGTCAGGCATCATCCCAAACTTGCAAGTTCGATAGGAAACTTTCGCCTTCCCAGTGCTTGCTGAGGTGTTCTGTGGTGCGCTACTGAGCAGTTTGTGGCTTGAACCTGCTTTGTTTTGCACAAAATGTTTTAATTTAGCTTTAAAAACAAATAGTTCTAAAGGAAAGAAATTGCGTGAACTTTGCACGTTTTGACCAGGTGATTGCTCAGTCACCAGCTGCTCAGCTTCCACGTGGGCAGCCCGCTTCACCTTTGACTTTTGTACCAGAATCACCTCGTAATCCCTAGGAAATCTGCACTTGTGACTCTTCCCTTTTTCCCAGTTGAATGTTGTTGGTGAGCGATAGCGGTTAGCAAGTAGATGTTGACATCACATGAATGTGGGAGGGCTGAGGTCGTCCCCACGGGTGCTGCAGCTCTGGGGCTGCTGCAGGTCAAAATAGATGAGAAGAACCCAGAGAGAGCTGTCTGAATTCCTTCTCCTGCAGGAGAAAGCCACACGGCTCCTGGCAGGACTGAAGAGCACGTGCGGCTGGCCCGCTGCTGGCCCCCGTCCTGGGCAGGCTAACGGGTGGGGCGCAGTGGCCCTGCCTGCCCACTGTCCTCTCCAGTGACCGCGAGCTTCACGCAGCAGCCTGAGGAGCAGGCCTAACGGGCGTGTTTGCAGCACAGATGTAACGCTCAGCAAAAGGGAAGCAGGATAGCTGCCAGAACAGCCATTAGGTTAGATGCGTCACCAGCTGCGCAGGGGAGGGTTATACGCTGTCCTTTGGCAAAGCCTTCTGATCATTTCCTCTTCTGCGTGTGGGTTTGGTTTTTTTTTTTTGTTAGAGGCAAAGAGCTGGAACAATTAGGAGACCAAGCTCTTTAAATGACCTTGACCACAGCCAGGAAGAAAGAGAAGTTGATTTCCTGAGACTACAAGTTATTGAACAGCAAAATATCATTGATGAACTGTCCAAGGTAAGATGTAATACTGCTGCTCTCACGCGAGGCCAACTAAGGCCATAGCAGAAGAGCAGGAAGCCTGAGCAAGGGGTGCTTGGGGGCTCTGTGGGCGAATGGGCGTAGCTCGCAGCAGTGGAACATGGTAGGCATTTCTATGATTGCTAGTATCTGAACTGAATATAAGTTATCTGTGGTATAGTGTTTGGAAAAATCCTTTCAACCTCCATTGCACTTGCATGACAGAACCATTGCAGGACATCCAGCAGATACGCTGATGGCCAGATCCTGCACCTGTGAGAGAAAATGTCAGAGCTCCTTTAGCTGGAGACAGCATCAGGGCTAAAGATTGCTGTGTACAAGGGGGAGGTTCTGCAATGTTGTGTTTGGGGTTTTGCTTCTTTATTAACATGTTCTTACTCTTTGGGAACAGAAAACAGTGAAATCGTAATACTCCTCAAGAAAATACCTTTTTTTAAAAAAAAATCTGTACACTTACTGACATGATTTCATTCTTTTTCATTAGACACTGGAAACTGCTGGCTATGTGAAGAGTGTCATGGTAAGAATGATGTTAACTTCATCCTCATCTTTCTATGCTTTAAGTTGCTGTTCACGAAAAACATGCATGGTATAATATTTATGATCACTTACATCGCCGTTCAGGCAGCAAGCTAACACACTGTTTTTCTCAGCGTAGATGTTGTCAAAGACCGTATCAGCAGAAGTTGTTCACCAGAGGAAAATGTAGTGATAGTGGGGCGGAAAGCTCTGGTGAGAGAGGAAAGCTTTTTTTTCACCATTGGGATGACCTCAGAGGCATCTGTGGCCACCCTGTCCCGATGGCCTGTAGCGAGTGTCCCCCATCTCTGGGACAGCTCTGCCATGTTGGAATTGCGTATTTTTTTTCAGAGTCTGATTACTACTAGCTTTGTCTCACCCATGCTGGCATGTTCTCAGTCACTGCCCTTGCCTGACTCGTCCCTTTGTTATTATCAATAAAGATTTTGTGAGGTTAAGCCACTAATACGTATTGATGAAATGTGTACTGTTTTGATCTTCATTGCCAACTGTGCAGCAAAGCTTGTGTGGCTGAGCAAAATGAGCCTTTGATTTTCTTCTGTCACTGCTGCTGCTGTTAGGGTTTGCCATTGGGCTGATGATAGTGGCACATTATCAATGTCCCACAATGTCTTTGCAACCTTTTACCAAACGGTTAACATGAAAGATTATGAGGGTTTTCCCTTTAGAACTTTACTTTCTGCAGTCCTGGACTTTGCCTATATTTGCAGTCCAGAAAAAAGACTTTTTTTTCAGTACCATAAAAAATTGACATGACTATGAAAAGCATTATAATTCCCACTGAACAGAAAATTTTGCTGGCAGCCGTAAATGCTCAAACCTTTTTCCAGTGGGACTGGGAACCTGGAGCTCCTTAGAGAAGTCAACTGAGCCTGAAAGTGCTGAGTCTCTGAATTCTGTGCAGTTGGGCTGTTACATGTGTACACCTTCCAGAGGGCACGAACAGCCATGGCACCGAGAGCCAAGGGCAGGAGTCGGTCTTTGCTTCTCCCACCTGGACAGGGAGCCCATCTAGCAGAGAAGAACCACAGCATGGGCTTGAACGCACGTGCTTGCTCGCAGAGCAGCTCTGAAATGCACCTGAGCTGTCAGTGTGTTGTATTGCTTATAATCAGCTTGCTTTCGCTGTTTTGATTTTCAGGAACATAAAGAGCAATTGCTACTTCTATGCGGCAAACTTGGAAGATGTTGGAGTAAAACTAACATTTTGACTGATGAAGGCATGATTATTTCATTTTGAGGCAGTGGCTGGCATTGATGTTACTCTTTGTTGATTGCCCAATTACTACTAGTACTGACATAGCTGATTTAAATAACAGTTCTCTGAAAATAGTTAACACATGTATCTGATTCTTTCAGGAACGTGATAAGCTGTTAAGGTATAGGAAACAAAGGAAAAAAATGACAAGAATTCCTAAGGTAAAAAAAAAGTTTGTATCGTGATGTGCTGATGGGCATGCGGGCTTCGTGGGGTGCGTGGAACGCTGTGGAGCCACGTGGGGGAACATGCTCCTCGAGGGTCTGCAGACGGGTCCTAATCTTAAATCTGGGTCACGTAGTTCAAGGACGTTCATAGACTGTATTGGGATATTCAGAAAAGATCGGGTAGAGTATGGGGAACCATTTGCATTGCGCATTGCGAGCATTTGCACGCTCTGCCTCTGCGTTTACCCCAAGCAATCCTGCGGGACTTCAGTGGTATGTGATTGTCTTAAGATGAGACAGATTTTATGAATTAACACATCTCAAAATGGTCTTTTAATGGCACTGCCTGAAAACATATGTAGGTTGTAAATAATTCATTATGGAGTTTAGTAACATGCAAAAATTGCTGGTTACAAGAAGCAACGGTTAGAGCTCAGGGAAAAAGAAAATGTTAACTGATGAATATTCGGCAGGATATTAATATAAATATTAACACTGTAATGACATCGTAAGGTATAATGTCAGGGACCTGAGAGCAAGCTGTGTTCTACATACGAAGAATTAGGATGGTGCTGGAGCTAATGAATCTATAAATAACAAATTGTGGTCGATGTCAGATAACTCCTTAACTGCAGTCATCCCACAAATGGCATCCAGGCTTTGAGAATAAAGTTTTGTCTCCTTCGAAAGTTATCCCAGCAAACTGAAACAAAAAGCCAAGTTCTGCAAGTGTTTTTGTAAATCAACAACTAAAAATATCTTTAGAACTGCGTTTGAAATGTTGTCTTTGGCTTTCAAGCATTTAACAGTAAATCTTTCTTTACCACCACTACCCTCATTCTTTTAAACACAAAACTGCATTGAGTGGAAAAGTGGATTTCTTCAAACTGTAAAAAATTGCTGTGCTGATTAACTTCAAATTTTCAAGGAGTATACTTCTTGAAAATCCAACTTTTCATGTGACAATGTGGTAACAACAGGAGGGACATCATGGTGATGACGATGTATTAACAAAAACATTTCAGTGCACAACTCCCATCTCACACTGAGATGAACACACAAAGAAGTAAAAAGCTCTGCCTTAGCTAGAAAAATCAGGAGAAAAATACATGGGGAAAAAAAAAAAGGGCAAGGGCTTTGAGGTTTCACACTATGATACTAACAAATACAGCAATTCAATGATTTGAATGGGTTTAGCTATCGTTAGAGAGATATCACGGGGTGAAAAAACTTTGTGCATGTATACTTGTAAAGAACTGGACCATTTTTTCAAAAAGCAATAGAGTGAGAATTACCAGTAATCTGGAGTTGAGGTTCCTCTGAAAGTCCAAATCCTTCAAAGGTGCAGAGTTTAGCCACGTGTCCTGGCGCAGCCGATGCTCTGCTGCCGCACGGCGTGGCCACGCTCGCTGACACCTTGTCTCTGTCAGAAGCCGGTTGTGGAGACGTTTTTTGGCTACGATGAAGAAGCTTCCCTGGAGTCTGATGGTTCCTCTATCTCATATCAAACCGACCGCACGGATCAAACCCCTTGCACGCCTGAAGATGACTTGGAAGAGGTATTCATTAAAAATATGTGTTACTTTGTTTTGAACCCTTGCTACTAATTTTTAATGAAATTCCTGGTCTGATACATCTGTCATCTGTCACCTCTGACTAGAAAATTAAGAATTTTGTGTTCAATTTAATACTTGTGCATGTTGGTTAGCATCTCTGGATTGCAAGTCTTCAGGAATTTCACAACTTTCAGACAAGCTGGAAATATTTTATCTTAAGAATATTAGATTTATAATGAGCTTACAGGTTAGAGGTCTAAGAAGGCTGAGAAGTTGGACAACCCTGGGAAGCTGTGTTCACACTGAGATTTACTGCAGGTTTGTGCACCTATAGCTTTGTTCAGGTCCTCCCATTTGTCATTTTTACCTCGGCACAGAGCAGAGCCTTAAGCAATAAGGTCTGTGTTTCTGGAAGGAGAAGCAAGCAGCCACATAAAGCACCAGCCTCCAGAGGAAAGGCTGTCTCCTCGCCAGTATATTGAGGTCGTGACTTTTCGGGAGGCTCTGAACGCAGAGTACACAACAGTAGCTGGTAATACAAATAACAGTAGTTATTCCTGGTATTTTGCAGGGCTTCCCTACAAATGCATTCCCAAGTGTGTGTCAGATCAATGTACCACTACACGTTTCTGGGTTTAACAAGACTCTTGTAATAAACAAAAAATTGCTAATAATGACTTGCAGCCTTTTTATGGTATGCTGGCTCAATTTTTCGTCTGCCATTTCTCCTGTTTCATGGGTTGTAATTAGATCTGTTAAAAGGGAACCTGCAGAATTGCTATCTGCATCATAAACAGTACAGGACTGGTTACCAGGTATGTGCTGCATTGCAGGAAATCTGAATGTATTTTTATATGTATGAGCCTATTTATTTTTCATTCCTGTATTGACTTTTTTTTCCTGTTCCGATAGTACAAAGTTTATGCATGCAACCAGCAGTATAATTTCATTTCAAGTCAAATGAAATATTCTGATCAACCTGACATGAAAGCATTCAGTGCTGGATATTGTAAGGAGAGTGAAGAAGATGAAGGGCTCTTTTCATGTTGATGTCACCATTTCTACAAGTATTAACTCTAGATTAGTGCTTTAATAATTGAGCAAGACTGTCAGGCTTGGCTTATTCCCCAGATGGGAAATCTTTTGTTCTTTCAAGAAAGTTGTATTTTCACCTTTAAATGTGATGACTTTGCCTGTTACAGTAATAAAGGGAGATTCAGTCATTAGTATGTTATACGGATGGCAAGTTTTTATCTTTCCAAGGTAGGGAGAATTATCTTTTTTTTCCTTTTCTATATTGCGTTTTCTTGAAGTAAGTGTGTGCAAGAGATGTCTAAGGGAGAAAAGAGAAATAGTCCAAGGGCACATAAAGAAGATCCTTAGTACTGTGCTTCTCAGCTTCTCAAATTGTGTTTTGAAAGTAATGATTTTGGCATTTTTTAGAGAAAGCAAGCGTAATCCACTCTTATAATATTTTTTAATTTCATTGCAGAAAAAAAGCAACTGGTGCAATTCATCTTTGTTTTTAATTCCAGGGCATGGCCAAGGAAGAGACCGAACTGCGGTTTCGGCAGCTGACAATGGAGTACCAGGCTCTGCAACGAGCATACGCCCTATTGCAAGAACAGGTCGGAGGAACATTGGATGCAGAACGAGAAGTTAAGGTCTAAATGGCTTATATTACATGAAAATAAAGGATTGTAATTGTATGGGGGTTTCCAATTGTACTCGCTCCAGTTGTTTTCAAGCTGAACAGGGGTCAGCCAGCCCCGTCAGCACGCTGCCGGCTGAGAGTGCAGGGCAGGGGACTTGGCTGGGCTGGCTGCCAAGGTGGGCGCTGGGGTCCCTAACTCCAGCCAGCCTGGCCAGCCTCCCCCATGAAGTGGGGTTTGCTGGAGGAACCACCATGACTACAGTTTAGTTTTTTCACCTCTGATCAGTTTTTGAGAAATTCAGAGAGAATTTTTGTGGGAAATGCTTAAAGTTAAGCTCTTTTTCTATAAAAATCTAGGACAAATAGCCTCAAATATTATTGGTATTTAATTCCTTCTGGGTTCTGTGAGATCACATAATTCCTCATAACATGTTTAGAAGGTTTATAGCTGAGATTCTTTTTCTTAATTAAATTGGAAAGGGTCCTATGCTATTCTGCCTGCCTATCTGCCTCTCACAGCCTATGTGGCTTCAAACATCTGGCATAAAACATTACTTATATTCCGATTATGTTGTATATTACAAGGAGCTGGGGGGACCTATCATGCACAGAAGGCAAGAGTGAGCGCAGTAAATAAAGGGACAAATTCTGTTCTAACAGTTTGAAGATTAATAGGAGAAATGTAACTACAAAGTCTTAATTTGGCTCTGTATCTATTCCGCGAACGTGTTATCCAGGAACACTTGCAGTAGCTCGAGGTGAGGATGACAGTTCTGGGAGACACCCATATCACCCAGCTGGGTGCCTCTGGTGGGGACACCTCTGGCAGCTGTGGCACAGCACCACGTACCACTGAGCTGCGACTGTTCCAACCTCGGGCAGTTCCCTGGCTCCAATTAGACATAAAACAAACAGCCAAATTCTTCTAGCTGAATTCCATCTTTACAATAATATTTTGGCTTTCCTAGCTAGATAACTAGTCTGGTTTTCTTCCACTGACTAATTCAAAGAATTAACTTCTAATTTCACCACTGTCTGCACTGGTGAGTACCTCTCAGCCACCCAGATTTAGCAGCGTCCCTTGTCTCCCCGCGACCTCCCTGTTTGGAAATCGTAAATCATCTCACTTTCTCTGAACACCCCAAATGCATTAAAACTAACATTCCCAGAAGCACCCATTCTGCTCTGAGGTGTTAAGGATTGCACATGTAAAGAAAATTGTAATGAAACAAGACGTGCCCAGCTTGAAAAGTGGCTTGATTTTACTTTATCCATAGTGAGACAAAAAGAATAATTAATACAACCAAATAAGGTCATTTTCATTGTAAATAACAAGATAAATAGAAGATCAATGGTTTGAGGGAAGAAAATATTCTAAAAAACAATATTTAACAAATAAAACAACTAATAATTAATACATTTATTCTCCAGAAAACAGGTGTAGGAAGGTGGTGTATATTTAAATGAGCTTGAAGCTACAGGTATAGTAGAAAATTACACACAATACAGTAAGACCATAAGATAGGGCACTAGAGGCATAAAGACCAGCACAGTTTGCCAGTTTGCAGCCTTACATGTGTAGGGTCTCTCCTGAGCTTTTAAACATATCAAACATTTAAAGGACACAGGCGTGCCCAGAATTCTGGCATAATAATGTTTGTTTGTTTTCATGGAGAATCTTTGTATTACACTGGCTTTTTTAAACACTTTCTCCTAGAATAGGGAAGGCTGCTCACTGCAGACTGGCATAACCAGCTGTAAGAAGCTGTTTATATTTTGCTGTCCTACTGTCTACCTAATGGGATGTTGTTTATATGAATCTTGACTGCAGTCTCGAAACTAATATCCTATCTTACAGACTTCTTTTTATGATTAATGACTAATGCTGCATGCTTAGCTACAAATTTATTCTGCCAAAGAACTTTAAAAATAACTTTTGTAAAAGTATTTGATGCTTTAAGTATTTTCTGTAGCTGTGTTAGCTTTTGTCTTTTAGAGAAAGTTTGATTATTTTTTTTCTTTCCTTTTTCCATCGAATCCTACAGACACGTGAGCAGCTCCAAGCAGAAATACACCGGTCTCAGGCTCAGATAGAAGACCTGGAGAAGGCCCTTGCCGAGCAGGGGCAGGTAATGCGTGCGGCCGAACACTGGCCCTTTGCCCAGCCTTCGTGCGGGGGGCGGGAGGGGGCTCTAGAGACACGCCTGCTCGCGTTACCCTGGAACACCGCAGGTGCTCCTGAGTGTTTATGTATGTAAAGAATAATCCTGATGCAGCTTTTCAATAGCTGCTTTATTTCATACAAAGCAGCCATACTAGGGATATACAAGAAACGTTTCCAGGCTGGTTTTAGCTTGTGTCTTAGTTTTCTAGGGAAAAAAAAAAAAAAAAGTTTTTTGAGAACTTTAAAATAATATTAAATCATCTGATCATTACCTTTCCGGCTTAAACTCTTATTATTGTTAACCTTGCTGATAAATCATATGCTGGGGTTTGTGGGTTTGATGTATTCATCAAACTAAGAAATTAGTTGCAAAATAAGGTTTATTTTGCCTAATGTTCAGAAATATGTGATTTGTATTCAGCGTAATATAAATTTAATAGTAGATACATAGCTAGAAATATCTCTTTTAAGCATACCAATTTTTTATCTGGAAGAGTTTTTTAATCATCAGAGTGTTTCTATTCCGTTTGCATACTACAGACGCTGTTAAGATCGAAAAGTTTAGCTTATGAAATTATTTTAGGAAATAATGGAATTATAATTTCATATGCAATATTATTCTGTCAGTCTTCCCTATATGCATGATTTAATTAAAGACTTGCTACCGTGTTTGTGCTAAACATTGCCAGCTTCACCTGTGATGTTGGTCATTTCTTTTTCAAGGACATGAAGTGGATTGAGGAGAAGCAAGCATTATATAGAAGAAATCAAGAACTGATAGAAAAGGTGTTCAATGTTTCTGTTTGTATTATTCAAATAACATTTTTAGCTTAAGGAATGCAGAAGGTGCAATCTTTTAGTCTGTAGCACACAGCTCTACTGGAAATAATTAACATATAATAACATGATCCTTATAAATCTGCCAGAAAAACAGTAGTTTTCTGGCATTCCCTGCTGCCCTATAGTGTCCTGGTGTGAGGTCGCACAAGGACAGCGGCTCTGGGGGAAAGCCCCGCGTTCCCCTGTGCTGGTGCTACCTGTCCCTGCTCGTGCGGACCCCAGGGGGTGGGCTCAGACCCTCGGCACTCGTGCTGACCCCAGCATCTCCCTGGCATTGTCAACGCGGGACAGATCCCGAGCGATGTTGCCAACAGCGCTAACAATGTGTTGCTTTGTTTTGCAGATAAAACAAATGGAAGCCGAGGAAGCCCGCTTAAAACATGATGTCCAGGACGTTAAGGATCAAA
Source organism: Ibycter americanus (assembly GCA_035590275.1). NCBI lineage: Eukaryota > Metazoa > Chordata > Aves > Falconiformes > Falconidae > Ibycter > Ibycter americanus. Next base: position 53,162,091 of record JAVJGI010000065.1, read on the forward strand.
ACGAGCTCCTGGAGTTCAGGATCTTGGAGCTTGAAGTGAGTACACGTTGCAGCCACGGTCCCGCCCGCCTGCCCTGGGCTGTGTGAGCCGTGGCCAGGGGCATTGCGGCTTTGGGAACTCGCCCACCTTTGGTATAAAGATCCACTTTGCACTGAAGGAGACCAAATGGTTTGGTACAAAGTGCTAATGAAAGAGGGAAAAAAACCCAAACACCAAGGGATTAATACTGATATTCTTGATAGGGTATTCTGGCAATCTTACTACTTAAGTAACTTCAAGATCCAGAAGATTGGCTCATGCTGTAGGTAAACATTTTACTATACCCTGTGTATCCTGAAAATGCAAAGAGAGAGAACCAGAACGGATCATACATGGGAAAAAAAAAAGAAAAGGGAAATTTTTTTTGTTGCCAAAAGTCATCACTGTGTTTCCCCTCTTGCTAAACCTGCAGAGAGGCTTGGCAGTGCTGGGTTAATGGTTGGACTCGATGATCTTAAAGGTCTTTCTCAACCTAAACAATTCTATGTGGCCCAGACCGCTGTAGTTACTCCACTGAGCCTTCTGTTTTCTGTATTATTGCCTGTATAAACAGTATCTATAAGCTCAGAAACTGTTTTTGAAATTCTCCAAAGAGAGATTAACGAAGCAGCCGCTTACAAGAAAACTTTAAATGCTATCTATTTAATACTAGCTATATGTGTATAGTTTTGTTCACATATAATATGTAGTCAAAATAATATGTAAGTGTTTATGATCAGTGCCCAGTGAAGAAGCATGGTGGGAAAATATTAATGCTGTTAATATGTATGTCTGCCCTGCTTTGCAGTGTGTTCAGTTAGAGTGGGCCTTTTTCAAACCATATTTATCAAGTTCTTGGTGCAGCTGTCATCTGTGACATGCTGTAGTGGGTAACCAAGCAAGTGTTGTCATTTCAGGAGAGAGAAAGACGATCACCTGCCATCAACTTCCATCACGGTCCCTTTACAGAGGGGAAAAGCCCTCTCCAAGTCTACTGCGAGGCAGAAGGTGTAACAGTAAGGGATTCTCGTTTCGTATTTTCCTTTCCCTAAATAAAATCAGAAGCTCTGTTCTGACTCCTGCTTTTTCATTTCTCTCTTGTTAGGACATAGTAGTAGCAGAGCTGATGAAAAAGTTGGACATTTTAGGGGATAACGCCGTAAGTGTATGTTCCTTTAATAAATTGTGCATGCTTTGGTAAATATTTGTACTCATGTTAAGTTAGCAAAGCTTTCTTGGTTTGCTACTGCACAGCCTGTCCTGTTCTCGTCAAAAGTTCTGGGCTACAAGCTAAGCGTTTTCTGGCTTTCTTAAGATTTTGTTAACAGCCTTCTGATGAGTGCCATGCAGGATTTTGGTGACACAATATTGCTTTTAATTTTTTCAATGCTTTGGAAAATATTTTGAAACTTTGGTGTTTGTTTTTTTCCTGGCCACTATTCACACATGGTTTCTTTATTTACTTACTCTGCATTTGCTTTGCTTTTGCATTTTAGCAGCTGTGTGTTTTAATTTTGTCTAATAACCCATAAACCTTTGATAGTAATCAAGATATTCAACAAAAAGTGTCAACAGCAGCATGAAAAGAAGCAGCAAATAATAAGATGACCAGTTGGGCCATCGTGTCTCCACTGTCTACAGTCTACATAGATATCTACACACTCTGCCCCACAAAATCAAGCCAGGAGTTAATGGGGGACCTGAAACACATTGAAGCAATTAATAATCTTCACCACTGCTGCAGTTAATGATATTCACACTGGCAGAAATATGAGGAATCCTAAAATCTTTTGTGTGCAAAGAATTAAAAAACCGTACATATAAGTTAATCACCATTTAGCTAAGACGGACCCTGCGAATTTGTAGAAAGATAATACCCATTAATGTGTTAATCCCTGTAGTAATGTTGTTCTCAGTGGAATTATGAAGGTCAGGTTAGTCCCATGCAGAGTGTTTTGGAACAGCGTTCCAAACAGGCAACACGGAGACAAACAGGAACAGAAAAAGTTATAGCTTTTCTTAACATTCTCTATTCCCGTTTGTTTCCTTTTGACTTCTTTATTTATATGAATGACCTCTAGTCTGTAACGGTATTTCCTCCTGATTTATTTTTTTCCCTACTACATACAACAACTAATTTCCAGATGTGACACAAGGGGAAGTTCTGAGTTCTCAACTCAGATAGCTTTATGCCAACTGCAGACTGTTATTATCACTTGGGTTTTTTTCTTGGTTTCACATGTTTAACATCACAGACTGTGCCACCAATCTGGCTGGCTGTTGGGGAGTCTGGGAAAGCAAATATGTCCCCCGCCTCTATGCAAGTGATTCCATCCTTTTCCGTGCATTTTCTCCGTTGCATTTCTGCAAAGCCCCCCCTAGCAGCTTTCCACTTAACTGTCATGAATTAAATATTGTTTTTAGTAAGGCAAATCTGTGAGAGAGTACCTCTAGGAGTAGAGCAGAAGTCAAGTCAGAGGGGTGCAGTGCATCCCCTCCAGGCTACGAGGTCAGTGGGGACAGGCACAGAAAGGGGGCTGAGGAACAGTGGTGCCCTCCTCTGCCCCACAGACAGGGCAGTCAGGTCGGGGGTAACTCACAGAAAAGGGAAGGATGACATTAATATGCTGTGTGGATGGTTCATTTTTACTGTGACATAACTTGTTTTTTTAAAAAAAATTACTTACATTTATGGAAGAGACAATTTTCAGGAGTCCTCAGGAAAAGTCTCCTCTCATCCCTGCTGGACAGCACTTTCACTGTCCCCAGCCTTGTGTGTTCAACTGAAGTTCACCATAGTCACCCTTCCTACCAACTTCCTAATTGCCCTGTGGGAAAGAGAGCTGATGGCTCTCTGGATCTGAACCAATGCGGGTCCCAAACTAGGAGGAGTCACATCTCCCGCTGGGGATGCGGTCAGAGTAAGACCAAATTTGGGGATGAAATGCAAAACGTAGTTTCAGTATTCTAGTTTTTTAAAAAAGCAACAAAACATGAATTGAATAGCTAACTTCTTAACAAATGTTTTCCAAAATCATGACTTGGCCGTGCAAAATACAGATTGTGTATTAACCTATTGTGCGTATAATGAACTGAAGGACTTTAGACTGCATCTCTTTGCTCAATGGCACATTGGGCTAAGCTTGATCTTGTCTTGTATAAATGTGTTTATTCCCTGTTGGGTAAAAATAGATCCAGTGTCACCTTTTTTTTGTTAAATGTGAGAATTTTAGAAGAATTAACTGTATGTATGATAAGAATTCAGCATGAATAGTTACAATTGTTTTTACAATGATGTTACTTTACAATACTAATTTTCTTTGCCTTAGTTTATTGTTCCTCGAACATATTTAATTTCATATTTATTTAATACAGCAGTGGCCCAGGTAGTGGATTAATAACAAGACACTGGGATTTGTTGTAATTATATTCTGCTTTTGGTGCAGAATCTGACCAATGAAGAGCAAGTAGTTGTCATACAAGCCAGGACAGTTCTCACATTGGCTGAAAAGGTAATAACAACCTCACCACTCATCAGTAAACACATGTCATGAAAGCATCTGACCCTCTCAGAATAGCTCACTTGAGGGCACTGATGATGTAGATGATAGCCTCATCACAAAATGCAATGATTCTTTATCTGGAATTACACTTATACTAGTTTTCATCAAAATAATAGGCAAATCAGGCAATACAGACAGACAATGCTTATTTTAAAATGTTACTTAATTAGCAAAATGGTATTAGAAGGTAAATGGCTAGGCTTCGACATAATGCTTTTTTCCATCACCAATATATATTTTAAAAAATATAATAATATAGTTAATTTTTCCTCTTTTACTTAGTGAATTTAAATAAGTACTTGCAGCGTGTGCTGACACAGCCTACAGTCGCAGTGACAGCTGAATACACAGGCGCGCTGCTTCTGCTCTTTAGGCTTAAGCACCTGCTCTCTGTTTTGTGCGCAGTGGCTACAGCAGATAGAAGTGACGGAGTCTGCGCTGCAGCAGAAGATGCTGGACCTTGAGAACGAGAAGGTACTGAGAGAAGGGGGGAGGCAGCAGGAAGGGCTGTCACGTTAGGACTGTGGCCGCTGCACTGACTGCCTCTTCCTTCTATCCCCAGGAGCTGTTCAGCAAGCAAAAAGGCTACCTGGATGATGAGCTCGACTTCAGGAAACAGTCCTTGGACCAAGCTCACAAGGTGAGGAAAATTGGTCTTGACTGTCTTACGACATCTTGATTAACTTACCTTATGTAATACGTGCAGTCTGTTCTCTATAGAAAAACTCTCGGCTTCGGACAGTACTACTTGTGGAGTCACCTGAGGAGTAAATAGTCTGAATTTTAAACAAATCCTCTATACCCTGCACTAATAATGACTTCCTTATGGACAGAGTTCCTTGTATCTGGGTGGTCCTTGCAGAATTAGGACCTGAGCATTAACTTATTAAACACAAGTTTTAATTTAGCAGATGTTTTAGTAAATGACTGATAAGAAAATTATGTTTGCAGTAACTTCTTTTCCTTCCAAAATAGAGATTTTAGCCTAGACTTTTCCTCAGATCTTATATTGCAGCCTCTGTAACAAAACCAGCTGAAGGTATTATGTGATTCTGTAAATCTGGAATGAAACTGCTTTTAGGTCAGGTTCATGATTAGCTCATCCTAAGCCATTTCAACCATCTCTTCAGTGTCTTGTTGCCTTCAGTTAGAGAAAAATTTAATATATGCTCATGAAAGACATAAATGCATAAATTTTCATATCAATTTATCTCATTCTTTCTGTTCCATTTAAATATTGAGCACAGTTACAGTTTCTGAGAAGCGATGAGTATTTATGCCTCTCTTTCTGGATGCCTATTATCTATTTGTATCTCGAACCATTTGGGGGAGCTTTTACTCAATACACTTTTTGTCCTGTAAGGATGATTTTCAAGACTGATTTTGCCAAATGCTGAGCTATATCTGGAACCAATGTCTATGCACAGTGGAAACCCTGGAAAGTACACAAGCCCCCCCGCCTCACCTGCAGTCTCAGCCCTAACGCCAGGTTGTCTCCTGCAGCCTTGAGCTGTTCTGAGCAGCAGTTTGGTGCAGCTGAAGGCTGAACCAGTAGGAGTCATCTTCAATGATAAGCCCTGAGATAAGCCCCAGAACTTGTGCGAGTTCTGAAACAGATCTGTAAATCCGAGTGTGCAGAAACTTGCAACAGCAGCAGAGTGGGAAAAATCATACGGCATCGCTTGAAACTCCTGGTAATGATATGGAGCCTGCAGGAGAGCTCAGACGCGAGCTGTGGCTGTCAGTTAGGGCATTACTCAGCACCCCTGCGGCTCACGGCCAGCCGCTCGCTCTCCATCCATGAGATGAATCTCCGGTTCCAGGTTCCCAGGTTTACCGGAGGGTCCAACAACTAGCTCCTTGGCTATACTGCTCATGAAGAGGGAACGAGCGTAATGTATGTGTTGCAGCCCATGCAGAAGCAGCTGAGGGTTATTTGCATTTTCCTGTATTCTTTAAAGGTGTCACCCGAGTGTCCCCAGGCAAAGCGATGGGCTTTACTCCCGGGCACAAATGCAGCCTGAAAGCAGCAAAGAAAGCTTTTTACTGCCCTGAAATTCGAGTGGCAAAAGCTCTTTTGATTTGTGTAATTTGTTTCACGTCCGTGTTTCCTTTGTGCTCCTTGAGATGAGGAGCCACTAATCTTCCCCGCTAACTACAGCCAACAAGATTACCAGCTGTAAGCGCTAAGCTTTTTGCACGGTTTTCACTCCCTTTGGTTGCTGGCAGGGGATTTTGCTCCAAGATGCACTTGGCTCACACAGACTCCTGACGCTGCTGCTCTGAAGGCCGTGAATTTCCCCATGCTGTCCTTTCTTCACAAGTCAATACAACCAGAGAGGGATAACGACAGGTTTAGGGCCCAACAGAAATCCATGTTTCAAGTAACAGCATTTTGTTGAGACATTTACGGTTAGCAAGGATGTTGGTGTCATTTTTGAAAGTGAAAGCAGAATCATCTTCTGAGATCTGATTTGATCTTCCCCACAGAGGTACCATGGTTGCTGTCTTTCAGTTATCATCAGTATCCATAACTCCTGCCATGATGTTACTGTTCTTGTAAGCGCTTGTATTCTTCCATCCTGACTCTGCTAAGACATAGTAAGAAAACACCAGCAGCAGGCTCGGGTGGAAAAACCTGATGGTTTTGAATTGAGCTGAATTATCACAACGGACATCTATGGTGTTTTCAAACAGCCTGCCTAGAGGTTCGAGCCGCACTATTGCAGCAGTCCTCCTGAGACCACGGAGAGCTCTGCAAGGCTCACACTGCACTATTGCAATCATGTTCTGAGGCCACAGAGAGCTCTGCAAGACGCCACCAGCTTTGGAGAAGGTGTGCAAAGGTGCCATCAATTGCTGCTTTGTCTCTTGCTCTATATCAAACATGCTCAAAAGATTTCGGTTTGCTTTTGGCTTGCATGAAGGAATAGCATTTATCTGGGACTTTGAAGCAGAAGACATTGTCTGGCAAGCTCACTTGCCCTAGGAAGGTGCCGGCCCTGGGGAAACACTGACAGTCCATTTCCTACACACTTCTGTGTCTCAGCAAATCCGGAGGGTACATCCGTCTGTGTGCAAGAGACATTTCCTAATGCAGTAAAGGCTCTGCAGCCTGTGCCTGCAGGAGCAGAGCCCAGCTACCAAATAGATTTTTCTTGAGCAAAAAGCCTCTTGGAGCTGACAGCTCTGCCAGAGGAAGTGCTGGAAATGCCTTCACGGGAGGCATTTTAAGCTAGCTGGTACAAAATGCTGCAAGCATGTGACAGGGAGTCATTCCTTTCCGGCAGGAGCGTTAACAGGTGCTGCCGTATCCTCTGCTGCTGCGAACAGAATAGCAGGGAAAGGTGAACCAAGAGACTGAACATTACACTTGAAAAATATCTGTAACTCAGAAAATGAGTCTTTTATGAATGTCTTCGCCCTTCGTGGCCCTTCTTCATGGCCCTTCTTCGTGGCCCTTCTTCTCCCCATCCCCAGAAAGCAGAAGCTGACACCCATATATTTTTTGAGAGGCAGACTAGGCTGGGCCCAGGAGCCATCCCAGCTCCAGTGCTGCTCAGAGCCCCACGGGATAAAAGCAGCCTGAAGTATTTCCCCCCTGGACTGAGTTTTCTGCACTGTCCTGTGTGGGAGGCTCAGCACAAAGCCCATCTACCACTCTTGTGGCCTTAACTGGGGTAGGATTTTCTGTTCCTCACAAAATCCTCATCCGACCAGAGACAAGGTCAAGCTGACAGCCTTATATTGTTTTTGATTAGCAAATTCTGGAATTAGAAGCCATGCTCTATGATGCCCTGCAGCAAGAAGCTGGAGCCAAAATTTCCGAACTTCTTTCAGAAGAGGAGAAAGAGAAACTGAAGAGCGCTGTAGAGCAATGGAAGCGGCAGGTGATGAGCGAGCTCCGGGAGAGAGATGCCCAAATCCTGCGAGAAAGGATGGAGCTCATTCAACACGCACAGCAGGTAGGCGCCGGTGCATGGGCACGGCGAGATTTGGGGTGGGATGATCCCTCAGACCGAAATGTAATGAACTTGCGAGCACCAGCCTTTCCTCATAGAGCTGTACCAGAAATGGCTGGTCCTGTGGCCAGAGTTTGATTTGCCTTCGATAATCCGTGCAAAGAGGGCATTTTGATTTTCATCAATTTGTCATGCATAGTGGCATTCCCGGAAGACTCATCTACAGCTTAAACCCCAATTTATTTTTTTAGAAGCACAGCACATACAATTTATATCTCCAAAAATAATGCATCTTCTGGGTACATCTGTATTTGGTTGGTTAATAAATATTTTTTTATTTGAAATCTGACAGAGAATTAAAGAGCTAGAAGAAAGAATTGAAGGCCAAAAAAGACAAATAAAAGAGTTAGAGGAAAAGGTAAGGTAATGCAGATGAAACAGTTATTGTATGTGCACATGACCATATATTCATTTCACCTTGGCTAAGGAAACAATCTTATAAAAAGTTTGTGTTTGTTAGTGCGGTGAGCTAATGTGAGAGCACTCCGGGAAACCATCTGGCATTTGCATTAGTCCCTCTGAGAAGGAAAGGCTACCAGCTTAAACTGAGTCTTTCCTTCCGTTGTCCTGCAGAAAAGTCCCAAACACAGGACTCGGCAGGGACGTGGGGGGTCTGTCTGCGGTGATGGAGAGCCGCCCGACTGCAGAGGGCCGGGGCCAAGGCATGCTCTGGGGAAGGAGCCAGGGATCTCTTCTCCCTCCCTCCCGTCCCCAGCATTTGCACGTGCGGCTGCACTGGCCTGCCTTCCCCCGAAGGAGTGAGGAGGCTCTCCTTCCTCTCCTCACCTGCAGCCATCGCTGTGACCAGGGTTAATGCCATCGACCTTTCTCCAGTCAAGCCATAGCTGTTAAATTTCACCCTCAAATTACCCTCATTTGAAACCATCTATTTCTCATGAAACTGCCGTGGGAGAACTTGTTTACATACAACAGGGGCTGAACTGGACTTTCACCTGAAATTAAACCCAAACGTTAGCCGTGTTGGTTGTGGGGGTTTTTGAGGTATCAGAGGAATTCAGCTAATTACTTTCCTCCCTGTTTCTTCTGAGCTCTTGGCTGCGACTGGGCTGGGCTCTGCATGGGCAGGAGATGACTCTCACCGGCCTGAGGGACGCAGGGGCTCTGGCTGAGCCGAGCCGAGCCCTCGGAGCTTACTTCACACTTTCTATTTTTCAACTGAGAGTTTTGTTGCACTCTGTAACCACAGCTTGTTTCTCAGCTAAACACACTGTAAACTCTTAATCTCTTTCTTCTCTTCCATTTTCTCCTCTCTTCCCTCCCCTTTTCAGTTTTTATTTTTGTTTTTATTTTTCTCTTTAGCTTTCATTCTTTGGTCATAGTCCTTCAGGCCACATGCAAAAGGTAAGCCCTCAGACCACCTCTGGTCTCCCCTCTTCTTGTAAAGCATCAGAGCCTTCCCCTTGCTGCTCAGGCTGCTTTGGCAGTATTGGGGGCGGTCTCCTGGGCGCCCCAGATAACCCGAAAACGGAAATCTCTAAAGCCTTGAAAAAATTGTGAAACCTAGGCACCAGCAGGCTAAAAACTTGTCAAACAGAATTTCCTTCTTTGGAGGGAAGGACAAGGAAAGTGAAAAATGCAGCTGGCTTAAAAGCAAGAAACTTCTAGCAAACCAGGGTAAACACCCAGTCTGTGCTTATTCCTCTGACCACATCAGGAGGTGGCTCCAGCTGATCCTTGCTGGAAATCCAGGGGAATCCACTGCCCCTTCTCCCTGCATGGCCGGGGTCTCTGACATGCTCGCAGCTGGGCTGAACCTCCTGCGTTAGTTTGTCCTGCCTTCAGGCTAAGCAACCAGAATGGTTCGGGGGCAAACACGTCATTTATAAATGTATGTTTTACCAAGCATCATGCCAAAGGGCCCTAGATATTGCCTAAATCCTGCCTTTTCCCCCTGTGAATAGGAGGTGAATTGCCAACCCGTTTGTGCTTCCAGAGATGGCAGAAATTACCACATCACAGATGGCGTTAAGGGGAACATTCCCTATTAGTCATCAATGTCAGTAGAATATAACACAAATCCTTTCTTATCAGTTGTACAGTACAAACAGATAATTATAAATATAACCCATGCAGAAATTTCATGCCTGTTATTTTTGCCCTGATATACTTTTATTTGACCCATATTTTTAATTTTTTTTCTGGTTTCAGCCTACTGAGGAAGCGACAATTGCTTCTACTGTTATTAACAGGAAGACAGCATTGATTACCAAGACAGAAAAAGAGACATTGCCATTTCAAAAAACCCCAGGTCTCTCTTATATTTTGCTACTGGCGATGGAAGATGCAATCTTTCTGACCCTTTCAGACTGAAGCTGAACTAGGGTATGTGGAAATTTCTGCACAGGTGACGTCTGCACCACTGAAATCTCTGACTGAGCATTTTGAAAGCTAGAACTAAGCCGACAAAGAAGAAAGCCAAAAACCCCCTCCCTCTCCTACAGCCACAGGCTCCTTCCCGGAGTCCTGGCTCTGCTGCTTGAACTGACTTTCAGTGGAAGTCCTGGCTCTGCTGCTTGAAATAGCTCTCAGCTTTACGTAAGGAGCGGTATACTAATTCAGATAAACTGAATATATTTTGGTTCCCTGCTAAGCAGGTAGTAAATTGCTTCTCTGTAGAAGTGACCGTGTCCTGTTTTATATGTCACACATTTATATTTGTTATTCATAGTTATTTAAAAATCTGTCTTGAAAGAAGGTTTTAGAAAGAGTTCCAGAGGAGTAACTCGTGAAAAGATAAATGTGAATGAAAATGGAAGTGTTTTGTTCCAAAGTATTTCTTCATAACACAGGGTATGTCTGATGGTTTGTTGAAAATCCCACAAGCCCAGTTTTAGGGAAAAATGTGAAGCTATGTTCAGGAAATCAAGTTGTAATTTTGGGGGGAGTTTTCAGTAGACCGTGGCCTGCAGCATGATGAGAAAAATGGCACAATAATTTATAATTTGCTGTCCCTGAATGATGACAAAAGGCTTAGTATTGTCCCAGCAAAAAGTTCGACCTGGAAAAGAGTGAACTTAAAACACGTTATCCCTGATCCATATGCTCTGGGCTGGGGGAGCCGGCAGGAGGGAACAGAAGATTTTATCACCTTGAGGCAAGGGAGCACAAGTGCTGCAGAGCCTGAGCCCAGGAGGCTGGCGCAGGAGCCGGGAAGGAAAATGGACGCTCTAGAAAAACAGAAAATCCAGAAGAATTCCCACCATGTGATTCACTGTATGGGAGCTGCAGCCAAGTGCACAAGCCTGGGGCTGTTGGGGAAGGCCAAGAACAAGCTCCCAGCCACAGCTTTCCACGAGTGCGGTGCAGCGAAGGTGCCCGAGGCGCAGAATGCGGTGGAGGAACAGCCCAGCCCTTGGCGGCACGGGGCAGGAAGCAAAACCAGAGCTCCTGACAGGTAAGGTGGACTGATCAACTGAAACTCATTTATTATACAATTATATATACTGCGTAACTTCCTTTACATGGCTGTTAGTCTCTCTTGCTCAGGTTAAAATGCTTCTGATGATAACACAGAGAAAATTTTGAAGTTACCAATGTCTTTATGTAAACATTATTTATTTATCTCTGGTTTACTTTAGTAATTCAGATATTGAATTTCAGCACGATATAATCACAAACACGAACTTTATGTTTTTAGATCAGTGGTCACTCTTAACAAAAAATTACTAGGGAGGTAATGACATACACTGTTGAATTTGTATGAAGAGCAACCAACCATGCTACTTGTAAAAAAATATGTATGTTAAATGCAGTAAATGAAAATATTTTTCATTTTGGATTGAAAAGCCAAATAGTATTCAGAAAAGTATTTTAATGCACAATTCCACTTACTTTTTTTCTATTTTATGCTGGTGACTTGGTTGGTAAACATGATGGGGACAGTAGCAGCAGGCAGCCTAGCACTGAAGCTGCCTTTTTTTAAGAATATTGAAGTATCCAGGAATGTTAGACGGGGACCAGAACCCAGCTAGACAGCTAGACGGCAGAAGTCACTTCTGCCACAGCCTGGGGGAGTCTGTCGTGCCCAGAAAGACCCGTGCATGCTTGACTTCATTCTCTCTCCCAAAATGAGGGAAAATACACCTTCAAAAAATAAGAGCCTGCAATAGAATTCAGTCAGTCCTGTGGAAACACTTGGGATAACTCAGGAAACAGGCAAAGCGGAGCATTATCATATAATATTGCTTGGAGGCCATTTCTTTTTTCGATTTTGTTGGGGCTGTCCCAGTATTTATTAACTTGTATGTAACTTGTTATACCTCTTATGGCTAATGCTTCTCACAGGACTTGTTTGTGCTTCAAAAGAGGAATTGGCTCTCTGTACTTCATCCTATCAGTTTTCTTCCCCCCTCCCCACCCACCCCCCAAAAAAAAAAAAAACAACCAAACTTTTTCTAAGCAGAATGTCTAGAGCACCTCTGGGAGCTTAAGGTGTTTGACTGCAGGTTATTGATTTGCTGCTCCAGATACGATTACTGCTTTTAAAAGCAATCGGACACAGGATGTCTAGATAGAGAGGGATGCACGCAGGAAGCCTTGGAAATGATTTGCCTGCGGGGTGCCCAGCGAGGCAGCCTGTGCTCGGGGTGCGGCTGGGTGATGTTCGCTCTCCCCCAGCACGGGCGGGTGCACAGCTGGGTGCTCGAGCGTTCAGAGGGCGGCTCAAGTCCTGCGTGCCCGTCAGTGTCACACCAGTCCCCGCGGGGCTGGCGGTTCCTGGGCAGGAAGATCAATGAGATTTGTGTGTTTAGTCACCCAAAAAAGAACCTTCATGCAGTCAAAAAAGGGAAATAAAAATGCTTTGGATTGGGATTTAGAGCGATGCGAAATGTCTGTTGAAACAACAATTTCTCAACAGAAAGTTAGATTTCAAGTAAATGTTGGGTTTTTTCACTAAGAATGTGCTTTTAACCAGAAACATTGATCTCCATTAAGTGACAAATGAGGAAACCTCGTGGCCGCCCGGGCCATGGCACCACCGCCAGTTTCCTCAGGCGCCCCAGCCTGTTCCCGAGCAGCTCCAGGCCTGACGCCGGCAGGGAGCTGTGCCTGCAGCCGGCTGGGCAGCTGCGTGGGAGAGCCCGGGCGCCGGGCGCAGGGAGCGCAGTGCAGTGCGCCACACGGGGAGGCCGGCTG
>JAVJGI010000065.1:53174950-53190038 GCA_035590275.1 Ibycter americanus
TGGCTCGGGGCCGGGCTCAGGGCAGGGCTCGGGCACGGCTTGGGCACGGCTTGGGGCACGGCTCAGGGCATGGCTCGGCACGGCTCAGGGAGGGGCTTGGGCACGGCTCGGCACAGCTCAGCACAACTCGGGCACGGCTTGGGCACGGCTCGGCACGGCTCAGGGCAGGGCTGCGCTTCGCGGGAGGCATGGCGGGGGCTTTGGGGAGCCTCAGCAGGAGGGCGGGCAGCCGCTGGCGCTCAGCCGGTGCCATTCGCGGAAGCATTTCAGACACTTGCTGAAGTAAAAACGAAGTGCTCATGCATGGGGTTGGCAAACCTGTAGATGCGGAGTTTACACATGTTAGCGTGTGCTTGTTATTAGAGGCGTCCAGGGTAACACCGTTGTTAACCCTTTCACACGCCTACAGGCCTGTGCTCCAGCAGCGCTCCCGTGCAGAGGGAATCGCAGGGCGGCGCGATATCCCAGCATCCCAGCATCCCAGCATCCCAGCATCCCAGCATCCCAGCATCCCAGCATCCCCGCATCCCAGCCCGGGCGAAGGGCTGACGCGGTGGGTGGGGGCTGGTGTGGAGCAGCCCCAGCCTTTCCCAGCGGGTTGTTCGGTGCAGGAACATGCTCGGGAGCAAGGGGAGAGGAAGGGAGAAGCACGGAGCGGGAGTCGCAGGCTGCGAGCGGTTGCACCGGGTGCTGGGGCAGCGGCACGGGCCAGCCGAGGCTCAGCGGGTGCCTTTGGCTTTTCCGACTTTACAACTGCTTAATTTCTCAGCATACCTGTAATAACATTTTGATATAAATATGCACGTTTGCATAAATACGTATATACCTGCAGGCACAGAGAAAGCTGCAGTTGCAAGTGCTTTATAAAAGTATAATTTATGCACTGCGAGACTAAGCGCTCCCGTTGGGTCGAAGCTCAGGGCAGCTGCAGCGCGGCGGGGCGGGGGGGCGGGGGGCAGCTGGGGGGGGGCGCGGAGCAGGGGCCTCCCCCACTGCAGGGTGCTGCAGGCAAAGGGAGCTGGAGACAGTGCCCAGCCGCTGGGCTGGAGCTAGATGCTCTTTAATGTCCTTTCCAACCCGAACTGTTCTACGGTTGTGTGATTTCGTGGGTTTAAGCAGCGTTAGGAAGCTGCTTTAGGCAGGTCCCTTAATTATTTTTTAGTGTGTGTTTGAGTTGTACCGGAGATTGGAGACTCCCAGGGATAGCACTTGCGTATTTCCAAATAAGTTGTCAGTTAAACTAAGAGAAATTTTTCTTGATTTATAAAAGGGGCTTGAGCATCCAAAATTTTTTTTCCCAATTATCTTAATTTAATTAAAACCCCCAACATTTATTGTAACTCTGTTTGATAGTTTCTTATTCAAAAGAAATAACATCTGAAACATGCTGAAGCCCAGGTTTGCATAAGGAAGATCTGTACTTGATGCCGAAGTTTGTACTTGAAACACACATACTTTAGGCATTCAGCAGCACATGTCTAAGCATACATTTGGTCAAATCCTAAATGAATGTTGGGAATTACATCCCAGCATTAGACTCACATTTCATACATCTGGCCAAAAGGCTTTTGGGCTTCAGGTGCAAATCCCTAATATCATCAGAAGGAAACCTGTCCCTCAGGTTGGAATTGATCAGGACATGATGTTATTGGATTTCAGAAGATAATTTTCCCTGTTCTCTATTCTTTTGCTGTCTACCAGCTTCCTGTCCCACTCCCCCCACGCCCATGAGGTGTGTACACCCCTCTGACCCATGGCCCCATCCCACCCACCACCCCGCAGGAGATGGCTACTGACCATACCATTCCCCCGATCTCTCGGGGGACCCCGCCATGGTCCCAAAGGCTCCTGGAGCCACCGGTGCAGCGCTGGGGAGTGGGAACTGCAGCGTGGGAGGTCAATGGGGATGTGTCCTGCTTCCCCAACCCGGTGGGGAACCGTGCCCCTGAAAGAGGGGATTTCGGTCCTTCCCTGTGCCTCCCGCAGTGCCTTTGCTTTGGGGGGACAGAGAGACAAACAGACCCAAAGTCCTGTTCACCCCAGGTCCTGCCTGGAACCTATATAAACACAAAGAAAGAGCTTCAGCACAACACTGTTGTCCACAGCCAGCTCTGCCAAGCCCCGAGGTGCTCACAGACCGCATTTCTCCGGGGTCAGGGTGGGCAGCGCTTTGTAGCAGAAATTAGGGGGGGGTTGTACCGTGTGGGCAATAATCCCTCTGTTCTTGCTCGCAATAGCAGTTCTAGTAAGAAAAACTGTCCCAAACACAGAGCAGGCTGTTGGATGGTGGTTTCCAGTGTATTGATGCAATTATTCCCCTTATAGCTAAAAAATTTTACCAGATATTATATACTCTGTGTGTGTGTGTGTGTGTACACATACATAAAATGGAGAATTTGGATACTGGTCCCTGAAGGAGTGCGTAAATGTGCACATCTGAGGAAAAGGCGTAGTTGCCCATCACTACCACACAGTATCTTTCGTGACTAAATTCCTTCTGGTAAATACACATGAGGTATTAACTCATGTGAACCTGGACTGAAGGCCGACACAGATAAAATTAGAATGATCAAAACAGGTGCTGTGCTCACCCTTACAAAGAAATATTCCCTCCGTGAGGAAGGATCACATCTGAGTGGTAATCCAGTTTGATTCGTGACTGTAAAGCTTTCCTCTTGGTAATCGAAGATAGTACTAGAATTACAGTCTTAATTGCTTCAATCTTAATGAAAGCATTGAAAATATTAATATTAAAAGAAGTTTATTTACATTTTTTTCACTGATAGAAGGGTGGAGAGAAAGACTGCTGTCTAAAAGAGGGTTGCTGTGTTTAATTGGTCCTGTGGAGCAGCATGTGCTCCAGGAGCGTGGGGAGATGCCTCTCCCCCCAGCATGGTCAGTGGTGTTGACCAGCAGTAAAACAGCTTTAGGCTCATCATGGACAACAAGCTCAGACAGTAACCCATCTATTTTCAGACCCTCTAGCCCTTGTGTTTCTTACATCAGCACAAATTCTTTTTAGAAGTGGCCTTAACATTTTTAATTAAGAACATGCAATGTATTTCCTTCTGTAGGCAGCAATTAGAACTACCAATTTGGAATGTTCAGAGCTTTATATTTTATTTTGCTGCGGATAGTACGTGCGAGTGTGCGGTGCAGTAGGGCGGGTGGCATTTCCCCCAAGGAATGCCTGCTGAGCTCCCAGCGGGGCCACCTTCTTCTGCACCAGTGCTGGATCCGTCCATGTGAACCTGTTTGTTTGGTAGATGATTACCTTTTTTTAAATTACTTTGTATATTGATTCCATAACCAAGTTGTTCTTTTTTATTGGTGTATTTTAGTTGTCAGAAGAGGTTGGGTTTTTTTAAGGTCAGCAGAAACGATCCACGGGGGAGATGATGAGTTACTGGAGCTTGAATTTCCCTGTAATGTTCCATCAGCTGCCTTCTGTGTATATATAAATTCTTGCATTTTGAAAGGGGCTGTAAATGGCTTTCTTCACAGGGGTACAGAGATAAGGCTAATGAGCTACATTATTAGAATACTAATTGGCACATCTTTGCTGTGCGGGGTGACCCAAAACATCTTTGTTTAAAGTGAACTGCATGGGGGAAATTCAAGCCATTGGGAAGACTCCAATTGAGCAGACAGCATTCCTGGGAAGTTACAGAGGAAATTACTCAAAGCCTGCTCGTTTTTACTGCGCTATAAATTTTGTGAAACTTTCTTGATTTCAGTAAAGAGCAGAATTTGGCTCAGTAATAATAAAGAGATTTCTGGCAGATGAATAATTGTCTATTTATAGAAAAGCATAGGGTGTCTCGTTGCACAGTATTTCTGCTTTAATGTTTCAGGGGCTGTTACAAACTGAAGTGCATAGGAATGACAATGTCAGTCTGAATTTACCGATGAGACGAGGTGAGATGGAGGTCCTCAGGCAGGAATAACGGCAGCGCTGGTGCTTAAGGATAGCCTCAGCACAGCACAGGTCTGAGGCATGTCTGGGAAAGCTCTTTCATCATGGAGAGGTCTCAGTTTATGAAGAGGCTGCAATTTACTTTTTTACTAGTAGGAATAGGAAATCAGAATAGGAAAACAATTTGAAGAAGGCGTGCTGAGATTTCCCTTCTAAGCAGAGCATCAGTTTTATTATGGCAGTAACTTTCCATTGTGCTTCCCAGACAGGTTAGTACCTGGGGCAATCCTTTATCCTCTCTACGATCAAGAAGCCCACGTTCCTATTTTGTTGTAGGGCTATCTGATACACAGCATAATTCATACAGGTGGTCTTGTACCTCTTAAGAATTATCGAAGAGCTTTCTCAGAGTGTAGAAATCCTGTAGATTTGTGCACAGCGCAGCAATTCTGTGTCCTGTCGGCTTCCCCCTCAGGAGCTCCCACCCCATGTCTGTCTCAAAGAAAACTGCAGGCGTGCTCCCGGCAGAGCCCAGAGTTTGGAGAAAATCCCCACCGAGGCCTTTCTACGTAAACTGACCATTTCCAGGCATGCCCCACAGACTAGACAAGCGCCACAGTGACGGTTTGTTTCACGTTTGTATCTTACCAGCAATGCAGGGGTATTCTTAGATAAAAACAACAAATCAGTAATTATAATCTAAATACACATTCAGCACAACTTGGTACAGAACTGTAAAAGTCTGGTCGACAGAGCTGTTTTTAAAGATAATCATTCATTAGTCATTCAAAGTACTCCCAGGCATAGCAGGTTCAGTTGTCATTAAGTCTGAAGTGTTCTTCCCCTTAATTTTATTCTTGCTGAGTTCTTGTAAAAAATAAGGACACATGTTTTCATAATGTACCAAACACAGTATTAGCCTGAAGAATTAATTAGCTGGAAAATCTATTATAAAGTGAACTTTTTTTAAAAAAAATGCAGTATATTTGTAAATTAATATGCTTGTGTACACAAGCCCTACATATATATACAAATACATTTTTATATGCATAGCATTAATTTGCAAGGCTTGCAGCAGTCAAAACCTTTGGGGAAGTTGTTATACTAATATGTAATAGCAAAGGAAGAAAAAGAATATATTTTTGAGCATACTCCAGCATAAATTATCAGAAACCTTTTCTTGGTCCCTGTCAGGGACCTCATTCTTTCACTTCTTATAGACAGCCAAGATGCACAACAAACCACATAAAGCTAGAGCAAACTTAAATTTTTTATGACTAGTTCACAGTGCTGGGGCACAACTTTTTGTGAATTCATGCTCTTTATTCATAAAGATTTCAGGTAATAGGCCTGAAAAAGTGGTACAACTGTTCAATACTATCGTATGTATCATCATAGACTCGATAATCCTTATGGGTTCCTTCCAACTTGAAATATTCTGTGGCTGTGATATCATGGATGTTATGTATCCTTTCCAATGCTATTTAATATGCATGTATAGAAGCATAAAAATCTGTTGTGAAGATTTTGTTTTGAGATGTATTGGGAAGAGTCACAATTCTGAAGATTTTTGGTTAGATAAGGTGAGAGTAATGAATATTTGATTTATTTAGCATTACTAGCTATTAGGATGTTGTGTCATCAAGTCTTAAGCTTCTACTTTCCTGGTTTGAGTCTGGTGTCATAAAGACATTGAAACACAATGTGCGCGCCTGCCCAGCCCCAAACCAAGTAATTGTGTCAAATTCCCATTAAGTTACTAATTCCTACAGATGGTATGAAAAGAGGCCAGCGGCTGGGAGAGACAGAGGTTCCCCTATGCTGGGCAGGTTGCAGCGGGAGGTCAGCAATACGAACAGACACAAGAGAACACACAGGGAAAAGCGTAATGGACAACCTGCCTTCGTTAATCGAGCTGCAGGTCCTGATCTGCCCTTCTGGAGACACTGTCCAAATGTAATACAAGTGTAAGACAGATTTTGTAGGTCAGACTGACTGCTGGGTGGAAAACGTTGCAGCAGCTAATTCCACTGCGTGCGGATTTGGGGTTCTCGGGGCGCTGGCCTGATGGTGGATCAGGCACGGGACAGCTTCAGACTGGCTGTGCTGGAGAGCTTAACGTAAGGGTGGCTGTGTGTACGTGGGATGGCGCTCTGTATCTTCCTGCTGTTCGTAGGGTTTCGGTGTTCCTGTGCGTCGCTAAAATCAGAGAATTTTTCTGCTGAATCCAGGGGAGCAGGATGTCTCCTGGCCTCTCTCATCTGCTCCACAGTGGCACAAGTGTGAGGGCATCCTTGGTACGCGTGCTGCGTGCAGCTTGCAAGGCCAGCCCCCAATCCCCGCACAGAGTACCTACGAGCGTGCCTCCGGTCCTGTGCATCCCAAGCCCACCGCATCCGCAGCACGCATGCTGGTGGTCTTCAGCACATGTATGCAGTGGGGTTGGTACGCACCACGGATGCGTCTGCACTTCTAGGTCATTGGAAATCCCAGATAAACCTCCCCCAGAAAAGGAGAAGGTGTCCAAGAAACTAAGAGCTGTAATGGCCTTATGCAGATCTGTAGAGGCAGATGTAGGAAATTTTGTTCTGTAAATGGCTTTTTCTAAAGACAGATTGCCACAATGGCCACTTTCCTTCATGTTATAAACAAGAACACACTCTAGGGATACAATAAATTGATGAAATGAGTGTCAGAACGGCTGTCAAGGAAATACCAGCATGTGTTAGCAATGCTGTGATGGTCTTGAAGGTAAGGGGACTGTAAAATATTCACACATGGTCAAATCAAATCAACCTTTCCCGCCTATTCTAATTGTACCAAGAGAGTGACTGTAGAATCCTAAAGGCTGTAAATTTATAATTTAACAGATTTCTGAGAGTGTTAATTGTAGCTATGTTTCCTAAAAACTGCCTTGAGAAGGTCATCTAGGAAAGAGACCGATGGGTGTTTCAGTACGATTCAGCAGCTGCCTTCAACCCAGAGGACCCACGAGTTCCTCGTCAGGGCCGAGATCGGGGCTGACGTCTTGCCCTGAACTCTCGCCCTTGGGCTGCCTTTCCCCCGGGAGCAGCCCGAGTTACAGGCGGGGTGTCAGCCTGCATTTTCTGCATTAGCACCGCATTTACGGCTTGACTGGGTTCCCCACTGCTTTGAAGCCCTTCCTTTTTAAATGTCACGTATTAATGCTGCTGCTGATCTCGTATCTGTGCCCTGGTGATCTGTAGTAAGAAATAAATGTTTGTGAGTAACCAGGTTCTCGACAGATTGTAATGTTTTTATTACCTTTCTGTCTTGCAGAGCTGTTTCAATTACTTGTTTCCATTGCCCTTCAGAGCTGGGGTAGTATAGAATAGGTGAACCAGGATGTTTTTATTCCCTGTTGTGTTGTATAATAATGATTTTCAAACAGTATGGAAGACTTGGCCATGAATTTAGCAGCGGGGCATATTTTCCTAGCACAGCGGAAGGGACCACTGCCATACCTGCTTGTGAGGGGATCTGGATGGGGATGGATGCTCGAACTGAGCCCCCGGCCGGGGCTGTGCCCTGCCCCAGCTGCCACGGCTGGTGCACTTAGCTCCGCCATTGCCTATTTCTCCCATCAAAAGGCTCCATTTTCTGCAGATTAATTTTGAAAGTACAAAAAATCCATCACTATTTGCCTGGGCTGAGTGGAGCTGAATGGCTTCATTGTCTGCAGTTTTCATAGGAGTCCCCCAAATCTTAAATTCCCGATGCCCAGCTGCCCGTGGAGATGCTCCCAGCTAAAGGCTTTATTTCCTTATGGGCGCCTTCAGCCCTTCCGCGGCAGCAGATGGATGTATGTGCTACATAAGGGATTCCAGCCATAAACTTACTGCTTATACGTTACAAATAGAGATTTCTGTAAGGGTCAAGTGCTAACAAAGTTTTTTAAATCCACATTATTGCAAATGTAGAAGACAATTATTTTAAATTATTTTCTTTAGTTGGAAAAAAAATTTATGCTATTTATGTTTTCTGGGTATGTAACAAATAGCGATATTATCTAATATTTTATATATAACACAAAATGCAAATACATTTTATAGGTACTGTACCATATTTTCTGACACCATAATGACTGTCTTCTAATAGATCTGTCTTTTTAAAAAGCATTCTAGCATCACTCATCAATTACATGCAAAGTATGTGTAAATGTATTATAAATTCACTCATAAGCACGATTTACCCTCAATAGTTAGGGGGTGATACCAGCAATTAAGGTAAACCAGGTTTCTGAAGGGCAAAACAAATAGGTTTTGGTGCAGAATCAGCTGTTGTTCTAAAGCCACCTGTTCTGGTGGGAGTATGAGAGCCCAGACCATGCTGCCACGTGCTGCTTTTTGGATGGTATAGGAGTCTGTCCTGGTTTTGGCTATGATAGAGTTAATTTTCTTCTTAGTAGATCATCAAACAGAGATGTCATCAAATAGTTTTAATTCTAAATCTTCTCATTCTGTTACACACTGCTGCAAAAGTAAAGGAAAAGAAAATGCTATAGACTTCTTCTATGCAAATATGTAAATGTACATGTGTGTGTGTGTAAAATTAATAGTATCCAGTTTATTTCCAAAAGATTTTATCACAAATAAATAATTTGTAATGGAAGGAAACAGCTTTTTAAAACCGTGCTATTAAGCATCAAAGGATCAGCACTATTTTGTCCTGTGGCAGAGGTACTTTATAGCGTATCTGTGTCGGATTCCCTCCTGTCGCCGCTCAGGAAAGCTGGGTGAGCCTCACTGCGCCGCAAGAGCCCCGGCGTTCTGCGCTTCCACCTCGTGTGACGCTGATGCCAGAAACCCAGCTTCGCCCAACACGTCGGCCTGTTTACGGCATAAAACCATGAAGAAAAATGTACAGAAATGGTTAAAAATCCGATGTGCTGGCTGTTACCCTGGTTAGTCAGGGTCTCAGCAGAGCGGAGGCAGGGTGAAGGCTGGAGGCTCTGCGCTCCCACCCAGGTCAGGGCTCGGCGCGGGCAGCTCGGCTGGAGGGGCAACGCCTGGAATCCCCAGCCTGCCCCGGCCCAGCGCCCGCTCCAGGGTCGCCCCCATCCCCTCAAGATGCTGAAAAGCTTCTGGGGGGCCCGGGGCCCCAGGAGCAATGTTTCAGATCCCAGGCCTATAAATATTTATGAAGTGAAATGCTTTCATGATCATGAATAGTTCTTCTGCATAGCATATGTTCACAAG
This sequence comes from Ibycter americanus, assembly GCA_035590275.1. NCBI lineage: Eukaryota > Metazoa > Chordata > Aves > Falconiformes > Falconidae > Ibycter > Ibycter americanus. Next base: position 53,184,086 of record JAVJGI010000065.1, read on the forward strand.
ATTTATCAACATAAATGGATACTGTCGAGTAATTTCCCTTCAGTTGGTATATTTTGCTATTTTAGGGGGTGTAAAAGCCCAGAAGTTTCCGAATCAGTATGGTCAGGACCAAAATACACCATAGATATAGTCACTGGGATGTCTTGTAAAAAAAGTGCGCTTAATTCTTAAATGCCAAAATCAAAGTAAAACTTCAGAATTTAGTAACAAATTAAGCAGACAGTAAATGACCGCTGGTTACTGCGATTCTTGGAGCCAGTAACTGATACTCGTGGCTAAAAGCCATTTGAAGGTGGTTTGAAGTGCAGTCAGCCCTGCTGCCTGGCGTGTACGGCTGGGCTGGCAGCTGGCGGGGGGCACAGGGTCTGGGCAGGGCAGGGACGGGGGGAGCGGGGGCTCCGGCAGCCCAGCGGGTGAGGATCGGGCTCACCCTTGCTCTGCAGGAGTCAGGCAGCATCAGATCGAGCTTTGACATGAAGGGAGAACGTGGAAGCTGTGAGTGCTGGTCACTCACAGGAGCTGCTGCGCTCATGGGTGAACGCTGTGGGCAAACGGTACAATGGAGTTTGTACTGCTTCCTGTAGAAGCCTCGGGATTTTTGCAGAGGCTTGTTTTCACTCAGCAGAGAATTAATGTAGGGAAATTGCACAAGTGGTCTTCGGCTGCTCATCTGGCTCACACAGTCAGGTATTAGCAAAAAATCGTGTCTTAAAAAATAAGGTGCGCTCCTTTCCAAGCTGCGGTTGCAGCTGTAATTTGTGTAAGTATTGAAAGATCCGTAAGTATTATTAGCCTGATCTTTAGCTACTGCAAATCACCATAACGTCATTGCAACTAGCAGACAGTTCCTTCTTTCTCACCAGAAAAAGAAGAAGAAAAAAAAGGAAAAGAAAAAAGAGAGGTCCTCCCCTCTTCTTCACCAGGGACCTGCCCCATCCTTTTCCCTGACAGAAAAAGTTACCTTTCTGTGGAACCCGTTTGAACTAAATGGCCACTTTTTTTCCCCCCCCCCTCCTATATGAAATGGTTAAATAAACCTCTTCTATATTTCATTCTGCTCATGATTTCTCATCTTCCTGTTTTCTATGACCTCCTCCCTCCCATGCAGTAGATAGTAATGGGTTATCTGCATTTATAAGAGGGGTTGAATATGCCATAAATTTACTCACGCGTGTGGATCTAGTGGGTGAGAAAGGGGGAAATAAAGCGGAAGCCAAGCCAAGCCTAGCCCAATTTTCTTAACGTAAGAATGAAATTGCACCTTTTTATTCTCAGCATGGATGATAAGTGAGAAGACAGGAGAGAATTTGCATTTGCACGTACAAGTGACAGAGCTTGTGGTTTCCCAGGTGAGGGGGGATCCAGCCCACGGTTTCCCCCAGCTGTGATAAGGGTCCCAGGAGCCTGACTCATCAGCTCACCCACATCTCGCGAAGGGCAGCTGGGTTCCAAGCGTGGGTGTTCCAGTTTCGCAGAGGATAAAGAGCCTCAGGCTCGTACCCATGGGCTCTCTGTCGGAAAAGGAAGGGTGTGTGTGGGGGGGTGTGTGTGTGTCTGCCTTAGAAACGCCTCCAGCATCTCTTGCCCTCCCTGCAGCGCCCAGGGTGTCCAAAGGACCAGCAGCGCTGGGACAAGCACCAGCATGGGCCCAGGCTCACAAAAGGCATTCAGCAGAGAGGTGCTGGGGACTGAAGGCACCAGCTCACGTTCACCTTTCTAATTCCTGGCAATTTGACCTGAAGCAGGACACCTCCCGGCTGGACAGGACTATTTCAGTCCCCAAATTTGCTGTGTCTTCAGCCTTTACAGCAAGAGAGCCACCAAGGTGACCAGCTGGGACAGTGGGCACACCGTGAAGCACACCCCCCAGTGACATTCACTGTACATTCTTAGGGTGCTTAAGCAAATATTTCACATTTTCAGCTAATTTAAACTTGCAGCCGTGTTTCAACTGATTATTAACTCTGCTTAATGTATGCAGAGTGATATGTTGCAAAGTATTAACTTAGCAAATTCAATTGCTGCCTTTGTGTTTTAGTTGCCTTTTTGTTATTCCCAGAACACTTCTCGTATTTCCCCCAGCAATCGTGAGAGATGCACGTCCCAGGCTAACGCTGCCTGCCTCTCTCAGCCATATGGTCGCTTGTGCTGCTAATGCGCGGGTCAGTGTTGGCTGCGAGGGCAGATGGCCCATCTGCTGAGCATCGCTGGGGATGGCCTCATCCTTAACCACCAGCCTCCTCGCTTCCTACCAGGGGCATGTGACAGGCAAGAGCATGTGAAATGGGATTTACAGCTCAGGGTGGTGTGTTTAAACAAACTCCCAGCAAATCCCCTTAGTACTATTTATAAATAAAGAAACTTATATATCTCCTTGCATTGCAGCCTTGGAAAGAGGCTGTGCGTAACAACAGGCCAATGAAGGCAATCATTCCTCCTCCACATGAAATTTTATCCATAATCTTTGATGAATTGCATTTCTGGATTGCTCTGTGTCAGCGAAGCTGCCGTTTTTCACAAGCAGTGAACGCTCAGGTGCACAAATATTACAGCTCCATCCATTACCATTTTCTAAATGCTTCATTTGTCCCATTTTTACAGCTTTCTGGAAAAAAAAAAACCAACAAACCCACAAAAAAAAACCTCTTTGGCAGAAGACTGCGTGGTGAGATAACGATAACTGTGTCCCTTTTAAGCAAACGTCAGCCCTCCAGACAGTGCCCCAGACAGCATTTAAGTGACATTTGAAATGGCAGGGGACGTGATCCTCAGCGAGTGCACAGCGCCGTAGTTTGCCTTCATGGAAACTCGTTGTGACTTCCCAGCCCTGCCCCGGCGCTGCCTACCTGGTTGCTGCTTGGAGTGACATAGGCATAAAACGAAGTGGCATCTTTAAAATTCGGTGTCACTCACTCTTGATTTCTCCGAGTTCCATGTCTTTTCAGGAATCACTTATTAAAATTCTTGAGGTTTCATCTCCCACACGTGAGCAGCGTATCCACTGTCTCGAGGCCGCCGGGGAACCTGCAGGACCTGGGGGCTGGGCAGCCGGGTGGGCTGGGAAGGGTTAACGCATTCCCCGCACAGTGCAGGGGGGCTGTGCTGGGGAGGGGGCTTCGGTGCACCTACCGCTGAGGTCTGGGGGGAGAAGGGGCAGGGAATGGGGGTTCCTCTTCCTCTCTAGTCATTGGCTGAACTATTCTGCTTTCCGTGTGTTTGCCCCAGAAACCCCCGCTGGCCGCAGGCAGCCGCCCTTCCCACCTTAGGGCGCGATGTCCTTTTGTGCCGTCTCCCCTCACTTGAGGATGTCGAATTTAGCTCCGCGGGTTATTAACTTGTCCTCTCTATGACCCGACTCCTTCCTCTGTCCATTATACCGACGTAAAACCATCAGTAGGAATCAACTGTCTCTGAAGCAGCTTATACCGCTGTGGTATCTCTCTGATGTCCCCCGTGCCTGGCAATAGAATTCAACATCTGTCGCTGTCCTGGCAACCTGCGGAGATGTGTATCCATACAGGATGGCCACCGAGTCCCGCGTTTGGAAAGGGAGGGGGGACGACTCGTTTCTGCTTGGAGGGCATGTCCTGCCCCCGGCTTAGGCAGCCTTCACCAGCTCTTTCCCAGCACTTTGTCAGCTCAGAAATTTAGCTAGACTTGTCTTAGCCCTTCTTTCCTTTGATTTCTGATAGGAGAATAATCTGTACCACTCCTTGTAAATAATAATTATCAAACAAATCATCTGATTGCTCTGATTGCTATTTACTGACTTCAATGCAGAAGTGGCAGTGTCTCGGCACACTGCCGGTCGCTGCTCATCCCAATCCACAGCTCTTCCCATGTCCTGGGAATTCACTTGCTCCCATGGAACACTCCAAAGGGGAGGGATGTGGACGCGGGGGGAGGTGGTGTTCAGGAAAGGCGACCTCAGAATTTGTGTGAAGCTAGACAGGGCAAACTTTAAATTCATTGTTCATCATCATCATGGTGTTCTGAGTGTTACCTGAAAACTCCTAGGGGAGTATTGCTTAAGAAAAATTAATAACACAATTTATGGTACAGCCTATAGAAATCAGTATGTTTAACATTTAATAAATTATCTTTTTTTTCTGAGAAAAAACAGCAATTGGATAAGCCTGCTCCAACTGTAGACTTCACTGAGAGCTACTTAAGACAACCTAGCAAACCCCACGAAATGGAAATGTTGCAGTGCTTGAGACTGAAAATCGTGTGTTGGAGAGAGAAGCCCAGTTGTGGTTGATCCTTATATTTATTTTATTCTGTAGGTACCTGCACCACTTCCAAAACTTGTATTGAGTTTATAAAGCTACGAAGAAAATCCCTTGATACCGAAATTCTAGAAACTCTCCGGATACTTGTACATCAATCATCTGTTTTAAACCGGACAGTGTAAACAGCAAAGGGCACTAAACTACAAAAATGTAAGAAAATGAATTGTTCAGAAAAGTGTTATATTTGTACTGAAGTAATATGACATTTTAAGTCAAAGGTTGTGGATTTTGATGTCAGTGTATGATTATACTGTAAAAGGAATTTAACAAATTCCAATTCTACCAGATACAAATACCAGTACTGCAGTTACATTGATAAGCTCCATTTTTACTTCTGCATTTCATGCTTCAAACGTGTGTCCACTTTGAGTTCTCCTTAATGTCTTAGAATATTTTATGTGCTTGGAAGAACTGCCAACAGTAGTTGAGGTAACTGCCCGCAGCCTAAGGCACTGCTGAGCTCCCGCTGGAGATCCGCAGGGATGTGCTCTGCTGGCCCCTCGCAGGGCGCCTTCCCCGGCAGGCCGGAGGGTGCAGCCCTGCCGCCCCGGGGTGCGGGGGCACGGGGGGCTGCCGGGGGTGCACTGCCGGGGGCTGGGAACGGCGACGGCCCGTGCGTTTGGCAGTGGCCTGGCTCCATTTCATCGCTGGTTGCTCAGGCCGTGCCTTTGCATGTCACGCACACACGTCTAGAAATTCAGGTCCATTTCCCCATTACTTAGACTTTCTTCATCATGCTTTTTTTTTAATTATTATTAAAAAGCCAACTGTACAGGACAGGTACATGTGTAAATAAAGGATTATGCTTATGTATATGTTAATATTTGTATGTAAAAAGATATGTACATAGGAAAGAAAAAAATGGTTCAAAGAATGTTTTCAAAACTGTTTCTTTCTTATAAATGCAGACAGGAAATTTATACAGATGTGTTCCTTAATTTCAGCATAAGGGTTTTCGCTCAATTTTCAGTTGCTTTGCGTTTGATCCTGCTGGGGTTTTGTACGATGACTTTGTGCAGTGAGTCCTTGACCGTGGCACGGAGCCATTCCGGAGACGTGCCACCCTCTGTCCGTGAGATGAGCTCTGTCAGATCTCGTTTGCTGTCGTTTCACCTGTGGGTCTCGCACATCTTTTAAAAACATGGTCTCAAAGCCACAGGACCACGGCGAGGGGGTGCATTACCCTAATCCGGGGCTTCTTCCTGCAGACCCTCGGTCCCTCGGTGCAGAACAGCAGAGGAAAGGTGGGGTTTGCAGCCCGGGGAGGGACCCCCAGCCGTTCTCCGGCTGGCGAGCAGGCTCCTGAGGCAAGTGGCCGCAAGGCAGGGGCTGCCAACCACTCCAGTTTCTCATCCCTAAGCATCTTTTATAAATCCCCCAGATGTCCTTCAAATCACGGCAAGAGAAGAGGGCCAGAATAACCGAGCATCTCACCAGGTGCATCGCTGATATATCGCGATCGCTACGTTTGGCCCTCAGGAGCGCGAGCGGCGCGCGTAGCTGCGTTAGCTGCGTTAGCTGCGGCACGCCATCTCTGCAGGAGCACCGGAGCGGCTCGCACGCTCCCTGCCCGGGTCCCCAGGCCTGGCACAGGCCGGCTGCCGCCTGCGCCGAGGCGCGTCTGATCCGAAACCCATCGGGACGGCGGCTTGCGCGGTCCC
>JAVJGI010000065.1:53192974-53210933 GCA_035590275.1 Ibycter americanus
GCCAGGGCCGCTCAGCCGGAGGGAGGGAGAATCCCTCGATAGCGATGCTTCCCCCCAGCCCCCCGTTCTGCTGGCTCGGGGCCCAGTTCCCTTGGAAGCATCCCGGTGGCTGCGTGAGCCGCGGCCGAGCGGCGTTACCGTGCGGCGGGAGCGGGTCTCTGGGCGGGCGGGGCCGGAGCTGGTGTGGCGGGGGTGGGGTGGGGTGAGGAAGGGGTGACGATGGGGGTGGGGTGAGGATGGGGATGGGGTAGGGGTGAGGATGGGCCCCGCAAAGGGAGGGGCCGTGGGGCTCTCCCATGGGGCAGCCAGCACAGAGGCGTCTTCTGATTGATTTTACGGGACAAGGGAAAACACTAAAGGACTAAAAACCTCGATAGTTTTGAAAACACAGTATGTCTTGTGTTTTCTTGGCATGTCTTTTACATGCCAGCGATGCTCTTTAAAAACAAGACTCCAAAACGTTTTCCAGGCTGTTTTCCATCAGCACACATCGCTGTGTTGCCAGTCATCTCCCGGGCTGTATCGCCACGTGCTCACATCTCTCGGTTGTTGTGCTGAGGCCATGCTCTTTGTGTTGCCCATTTTAGCCTTGGTAATAATTTTGCTAGCAACACCAGAGAGCAGGAAAGGGATCCTCTTAAATCAGGCTGCAGTTCCACATTTACATAAATGCCAGTGCTTTCTAGTTTTTCTGTTTAAAGATTCTGCAACTCTGAGAACTGTACCAGTGTCTTGCTTTGAAGTGAGGAGGGTCCTTGAGGCATTATCTGCCTCTGACAAGGCTCTGAAAACTAATGAATGTCAATAAATTACCAGGTTAATAAGATGCACTTTTTAAAAGGCTCCGTAGCCGGAGCTGCTGGAGGAGGCAGGTACATGGCTGAGCTGCAGGATGTTGCCTTGCAAACCTTTGAAAACTGCTGAGAACGTCGATCGGTCTCTGACCCGGCTCTGAAGGAGCTCGGGGTGGGCTTCGGGGAGGGGGTGCCGCCTGCAAGGCAGGCCAGGAGCAGCAAGGCTGGAGCACGTTCCCTTCAGCCAGCTCCACTCAGAGATGCGTGGCTCAGCCCCCTGAAATGGGGGGTGTTCTGGTACCCCGAGCTGCCGGGCTCGGCTGGGCTGCCTCGGTACCCCCGCTTGTACCGCACTTCGTAGCAGATCTGTGCACCTCTCAGCTGACGATTTTGTACCGTTCCCTTTGCAAAGTACAGCTGAGCTTTGGTGTAGAATAGTTTGAATAGTCACTAAACTGGTATGATTGAAGGGCAAGAAACTAAGTCCTAGACTTAATGAAAGCTCAGAGTGAGTGAAGTAGCATCTAAATAAAGTAGTCTTAAAAAAAGTGTGTTTTTTTCCACTAGAGTGACCATCTTCTAATCAAAGGAGGAAAAATTGTCAACGATGATCAGTCATTTTATGCAGACATTTATGTGGAAGACGGTTTGATAAAGTAAGTTAAAGATTTATATTTGATAATGTAATTACCAGGCATGATACAGTGCCATGGAATTGGAACAAGGTTCCTTTCTGTCATTTTTCTCTTCGAAATATGTTCCCTTTTTGATAAACAAGGATAGCTTTTTAGTCAGGAAAGAACTACATTGATGTACTTCTGCAGCTGGAAAGACATACGCAGTGCTGGCAGTTCATGCTGTGGTGTAAGGTGTGCAGGGAACAAGTGAGGAGCCAGGTTAAGCGCTGCAAAGGCACATGAGAAGTCGATACTGAGTCCGCTGAGACCTCAGCAGCTGCTCTGCTCTGAGCGGGGTCCCTCAGGTGACGGCCTGATGTGTCCCGATGCTGCTAATGAGAGCCGGAGCCAGTGGGGGTGGGGCGGGATGGGATGGGATGGGGTGAGATGGCCTGGGTGCTGCTGGGCTGGCAGGGTGGGACCCGCAGGGTTCTCCAGCAGAGCCTGGCTCTGCTCCCGCACCCGCTGGAGCACGAGGGGCTCCCTGTGCGCAGCTGCTTCTCCCGCTGTGCGAGGAGGCCTGGGCAGTGCACACGTGCGTGCCCATGGGTGTGCACCCGGGAGCAGTACTGGGAAGAAGTTGTTTTTTGCATCTTCACTTCAAAGTTGTTGCCAATGAACAGGAGATCTTAATGTCATTTTCAGACAAATCGGAGAAAACCTGGTTGTTCCTGGTGGAGTAAAGACAATTGATGCCTACAGCCAGATCGTGATGCCAGGGGGGATAGACGTCCATACCAGACTGCAGATGCCCGTCAGGGGGATGACTTCTGCTGATGACTTCTACCAAGGCACGAAAGCAGCCCTGGCAGGAGGCACCACAATGATCAGTAAGATGGAGCAGCATTTGAATGGACTTCTAAGTAGAACGTTGTTTAGCGAAGTACATTGTGCCTTTTATCGTTGCAGTGTTAGGACAAGGGGGAATGGCTTTAAACTGAAAGAGGGGAGATTCAGATTAGATACCAGGAAGAAATTCTTCCCCATGAGGGCAGCAAGGCACTGGCAGAGGCTGCCCAGAGCAGCTGTGGGTGCCCCATCCCTGGCAGTGCCCAAGGCCAGGCTGGATGGGGCTGGGAGCAGCCTGGGCTGGTGGGAGGTGTCCCTGCCCAGGGCAGGGGGTTGGGACTGGGTGATCTTTAAGGTCCCTTCAAACCCAAACCATTCTGTGATTTACCCTCAGCAGAGAAAGGTTCATTTTTGATGTAGAACTTGAAGCATTACAAAGTCGATTAAAATGCATTAGGTACGTTTCAGAACCTCCTGCCATTGCTACACACGTATATTAAAAATATATAGCCGCTCCTGCTTCACCTCATAAGAGAATAAAATAGAAGAAAACTTTAAACACCTTTTAATTTGTTTTTGGTAGCTTTGCAAGTGTGTTTTTATAAGAGTTTTTCAGCTCTGTGAGCATGGCTTCTGTTTTTGTGTTAATGTAAGATAACTTTAATTCCTGTTTTGTTCCTGTTCTGGTCCCAAGGCCCACTGTAGTGTGTGGCTGAAGGATGAGTCTCAACAAGTGTGGCATCGCTCCGGACCGATCTCATAGCCAGTACTGCAGGGGGTGGGAACACAGATAAGAGAAGGGCAGTGGCTGATGGGCTGTGGGTGACTGCGCGTGGAAAATGCCCAGGGGAACTGTGCAGAAGTGTGCAAGGACATGCTTTGGTCACCAGCCTCTCTCAAGATGTTGTGCTAGGTAGGCTGTGTGAAAAAAAGGTGTAACAGTAGCCGTAACTTGGAGTTTGTTTGTTCTGCTTGCTTCGCTTTATCTGGGGAATTTATTATTGTTCATCTTTAATGAATGCTATAAAAAATGAATGAGTATTAGGATGTCTCCTGTTCACAGCAGTAAAGTGTCGCACAGGAATATTGATGGCTGCTGCACCCTCCGGGTGTTCGTGTGGCCCTTTCCCTGGCCCGCCTGCTGACGCTGTGCAGTGTCTCCCCAGTTGACCACGTCTGCGCAGAGCCCGGGACCAGCCTCCTGGCTGCCTACGAGCGGTGCCGCGGGAGCGCCGACAGCCAGGCCTGCTGCGACTACTCGCTGCACATCGACATCCCTCGCTGGCACGAAAGCCTGAAGGAGGAACTGGAAGCCCTGGTGAAGGACAAGGGTAAGGACAGAAAGAGCGGTATGTTGGCAGTAACCCCACAACCCCCCCAGCCCCGTCATAATCACTGGCACATCGGCAGGTCGCCACAGGGTGGGCGATGGTAGTTGCTGCTCCGCTTACCCCGTGATAAACGGGGTACGGGGAGGTGACCGTGCTCCTTCGCTATCCAGGGGTGGGCTCCCTGTGCTTTGCCATCTCGGAGAAGGGTGCGGGCGAGGCACGGACACCGAATTCATGGCATAACATCTGGGTCCTGTGCTCTCATGTCTGGGCGATGTACAGCCCAGTCATGAAAATCAATTTTGGAAGCCAAATGGCACCGGGCACCCTGGTTCAGGCTGCCTGATCTACATAAAAAGTGTATGAAATAGAAAGTATATCTGAAGTATATAAAAACGTTCAAGATGGGGTTTATAGAATAAAACTAAGCTTTAGGCTTTCCATAGAGATTTCATTTGTGCCTGTAATTCCTTCACATCCTGAAGCATCCACTGAATGTGGCTTACTGGAAAGCAGGCTGTGCAGCAGGAATTCATGCATTTCATTAATACTTATTTCCATGTTTGGGAAAAATACATTTTGCTTTCAGATATGCTAATGTAGAGCTAAGTGACTTCAGTGTAATTTGCAGTCTTGCAAGCAAGGGCTTAATTGGTCAATTAACACAGAGATTTGCAGTGAATTTCCTATTAAAATGCGTTGTGGCTGAAGTAATGTAGCTATTCCAGGTTTATACCGGGTGTTTTTCATATGTATATTCACATGAAATACAGTTTATTTGTAATTTGATTGTAGTTTGGGATTAGTTGTTGCCTCTGTCTATATAAAATGCAGCAGCAATTCTCTGGCTTTGACTCGGTGCTTCATGAATCATCCTTTACGTTAGCTAGAAATGACAGAAATGAGGATTGCGCACAAGGCTGCATGCAAAGCGCTGCCCATCTATTTCACTAGCCAAACAGAAGTGCACTAAGTAACAGTGCTCTAATATTAGAGCGTCTCATCTTTTGCTGCAATTTAATCTTAGCACTAATACGCTAATTCACAGATAGTTATAAGAAAGAAGTTGAGGATAAACCATGAATTGAAACCACCACTGGAGGGAGAGCTCAAACTCGGGGCAGTGCCTTTGGTTCTGTGCATTCGGAGCAAGTTACAGAGAATACTGAAAATCAGGAACGGACTATGGGGTGTTCTTCTTTTGGTTCAGGTGCATAGGGGTGTGTTGTCTGTCATGGCTGCTGGGGTTCAGTTCTTGCAGGGACATTTCCCGTTTCAGCCCTTAGCCTTGCAGTCTAACCCTTGCTGGCGCAGCTCCCCCTGGTTTGAATGCGCCCTGCTCAGCCTGTACTGGGTCACCGAGTTCTCAGCTGGGGCAATAAACACGCGCCCTTTTGTTTTCTCAAGGTGTGAACTCCTTCCTCGTTTTTATGGCTTACAAAGACAAGCTTCAGTGCACCGACGCCCAGGTAATATGGCCAGCCAGTGTCCAGGGCCAGTCGTCACCCCCACTCTGAGCGTAAGCGGTGATTTATCTGATGTTGGGCAACCCACTGTCTCTTGGCAGATGTATGAAATATTCTGCATTATTCGAGACCTGGGGGCCATTGCCCAAGTGCATGCTGAAAACGGAGATATCATCGATGAGGTACAGTATTTATATTCGTTTACATTAAAGGTTGACCAGAGTATTTTGATTTACAGCAAAGTGCTGACTTGAACAGATGGGCTGTAGGGTCTAGTGGAAGATGGAGCTGTGCCAGCATGCTTTTAGCCTTCGGTTGGCGCTGCAAATTCAGTAGGAATCGGTCCAGATGAGAGAAGGAGGAGCAGCCTGCTGTGACACCTGGTTGCTTTGGGGAGAGGACCAGTGTGCAATTCTCGGTGCCTGCTGTCAGCAGGGTTTCACCCCGGTCGCTCACCTCTGAGATCTCCAGTGAGATCTCCAGTGAGCCGAGCTGAGCTCGTGGCCTGGGAGCAGAGCAGCCTTGGTGGCGGGTTGGTGTGTGTGGGCACCGAGCGTCGCGGCAGCCCGGGCAATGCAGAAACATTGCTCTGGCGTCCCGGTTACCGGCGCCTCGGAGGGAAAGGGCTGGTGGGGAACCCTGTGATGGCAGCGTGTGCAGGCAGGAGAACGTGCAGGAGGATCAGGGGCTCCTGCTAAAATCAGCATCCTCCCCCCAGATCCTCGCACGCACTTGGGTTTCATCACAGAAATAGTACAAGGACTGTTCGCTGATTCCCAGCCAGTGTGTTTTGGGTCTTCTTAAAGGCTGAGTGACTGCCTTAAATGATACCTTATCACGTTATCTATCTTGTTTAGAAGTCTTGAGTACTTGAGAAAAGAAGGAGGTTTGCATCTTTTGAAATGTACACTTGGTACATTTGAAGTTGCGGTACACTTGGCAATATTTATCTCCACGAATGGCACTGAGGAGCTTCCTTGGTATCGCAGACTTTGCTCATGTTCATTATTTTTCCTTTTTACCTTTAGAAAATAAAATCTTAGATGCGTACTGCAATCGGATGACACAAGACAGGAGTAGACTTGGAGTTCCTGTTAGCTTATGGCCACGCAAGTGTTCAGTCTGGTGTGGGTGGAGGGTTTAAAATGAAAGCAGAATCCCAATCCTTGAAAGGGGCTTATTTGAACAAACAGGATAAAGGCTAATTCCCACCTCCATGGGATTTTTTCTGAGAAACCTTTTCTTCAGCTAGCTGTGAAACTTAATGTGGTCCTGAGCAGTTCAGTGCCTTCAGAAGTATTTCTTCAAGAAATGTCAGCATGATGACGGTCAAGCCCTGGGGACAAACTCGGAGGATATCTGCAATGAGAATACAGAGAAATAAACAACCTCTAAGAGCAGGATCCTTTAAAGCCTGCGAGATCTGGTCCGTAGTGTTGGATCACGTCCTTGCATCTAACGCCAGCTGTGTGGGCGCACTGCATAATACAGAACAGCACAGAAAGGAAACGGGCTGAGGCGTGTGCTAGGCACCTGCTTTGAAACACCCTGTGAATAACCTGGGTGCAGCCCGGAGTTCATTCCAGCTTCTGTCACCATGGGTTCCCAGCTAACATCGGGTCCGCACAGGGACTTGACTCCCGCCCCTCGTGATGCGAGACTGCGGCATCGGACGCGCCGTGGCTCTGCGGGGGAGCTGGTGCTGCCGCAGCAGTGGAGCCGGGTGGGGGAGGATGTGGGTGCAGGCAAGTGGGGCTGCTCGGCTTCAGCCCCCGTGCTGGGGCATGGTGCTGTGCGAAACCGCCCTCCTGCTGCTGCCTCCCCCACAACCGCGAGGGAGTGAGCCTTCGGGCTGAGCCACGTCCCGCGGCTGCAGGGCGAGGTGCACCAGGGGTGGGGCATGTGGCTTCCCCAGCGAAGCTCTGGAGAGGTGGCACTTGCTGCTCCCCGCTGACAGCCTCATGTGCCTTGCACCTGTCTCTGCTTCCTCCATCCTCCTTCACTCCTTCTTCTGAGCGACTTCAGGCAGCCTCACGCCTGGGGGAAACACCCGTTCCTTTCCTGAAGCCATGCATCACATCTAGCACAGCCTTAGATTAAGCAGCAATCCCCCGTCCTCCAGAGCTGTAGCTGCATTTGAAGAGTGGGGAGGCTCCAAAGGTGCTGCTGGGGGACAATTCCTACTCCAGAAATGTTTCCACAGCACAAGGTGAGTCTCCTAGGAAGTAGCTGCTGCGGTTTGTGGAGCATCACAGGTTGTCAGTGGTATCCCCTAGTCGTATTCATGAGTTTCCATCAACCTTCAGGTACCTCTGAACAAGGTGGTTTGTGTCCTGTGATGCTTTGGACAGGCTGTTCATATCACTGACTGCTCTTCCGTTTATCTTCGTCCACCTAGGAGCAAAAGAGGCTGCTGGAACTGGGGATTACGGGGCCAGAAGGGCATGTCCTCAGCCGCCCCGAGGAGGTAAGGCAGCAGCCCTTGGGCAGCCCTGCCCAGCGGTGTAGCAGCAGCTGAGGTGCCTGAGACGTTCGCGCCTCTGTTCGTGTGTCCGCAGGTGGAAGCGGAGGCGGTGTACCGTGCAATTACCATCGCGAAACAAGCCAACTGCCCCTTGTACATCACCAAAATAATGAGCAGAGGTGCAGCAGATGTCTTGGCCCAAGCAAAGAGAAAAGGTAAAGCACTGTTTCATAGCTGCATGCGAATTGAGCCTATTGAAATATGTCTGGGAAGTATCATTTTAGCTGCAAGGTTTAAGGATTTGTTATCACCGAAGTTCTCTCACATTTTAAGGGCGCTAAAACTTAGGGTTGGCTTTTCTTCGCAGAGTGTGCCAGAGCTAATTGCTCTGAACTGGAAAGATGTGAGGCGATGTGCTTGAAACTTGTGACACCTGAATCTCAGTAGACGCAGCTGAAAAAAAAGGACATAATTCATTTGCAATCATTTGTTTTGAACTAAATGAAAAGGATCTGAAGCAAGCTCCAGATTGAAACTTGGGGTAGAGTGGGAAAAGTGGGAAGCAATCCAAGGGAATGGGATGGAAGGCCATGCCCCAGGACAGGTGGGGGTCCACAGCCACCTCTGCCCCAGCTGGGTGACTGCCAGAGAGACCCTGGTTTGGTTTGAAGGAGGGCATGATGGTTTGTAGGTACGAATGCATGTTTGGTCTAAGGAGAAAACAGATAGATTCAAAACTTGTTTTGACAGCCTTTCCCAGTCATCTGAGATAATTTAAAGGATTAACGTGAATTTAGAAAACTGAAATACTGGGAAGACTTGTATCGTTAACCGCAGTATTTGTCGGCACTGTGTGAAAAGAGGCTGCAGGAGATGCGGCGCTTTGGCACTCATTAATTGGATTGTTCGGTAGGCACGGTTGTGTATGGAGAGCCCATTACCGCCAGCCTGGGCACCAACGGCTCACACTACTGGAGTAAAAACTGGGCTAAAGCTGCGGCCTTCGTCACATCTCCTCCCATCAGCCCGGACCCCAGCACGCCGGATCATCTCACCTCTCTCCTGTCCTGGTGAGTTCTGTGTCAGCATGGGTGCCTGAGCGCAGCTGCCGTGATTGCATCCCTGATTGCATCCTGCCTGCGCTCCTTGGCATGCCCTTTGCAGTAACGGCGTCACCTGCCAAGCGGGCGGCTGGCCGGGGCATCGCAACCCTGGCTGCCCTGGCTTGGCCCCCGCCTTCCGCCAGTGGGTAACAGCCTCCCTGTTCCCGGGGACACCCCATCTTCTCCCATACCTGAGCACCATGGGGCGCAGCAGCACAGCAAAGGCTTGCACACAGTTCAGCTTTCCCATTGACTATTATTGTCAGAGTAGGAAAAATAATCTTATCAGCCGTTGCACTTCTCCACATCAAAAGAATATATCTTTGGGTGATCTTTGAGCAAGGAGCCAGGTGACTCTTTGAAAAAGAGTTTAAATTCTGCTGTGATGAAGCTAGGTAATAGTTACCAGAATTTTCCTGTTAAAAACAGGCTCATGCTCCTCCTTCAGAACCGGAGCAGGGAAGGCACAGTATCCCACGGGATGGCCAACGCAGGAGGGATGGTGGCCACTGCCACTCTGCCTCACTGTGTCCCAGGGAAAGCCTCCTGCGCTGCTTTAGCATTAAAGCAAAAAGAAGGATTTGATTGGAAGCGGAGTTGGGCATTTGCAAGATTTTAAAATGTGTGAAACATAAGCTTTTAGGGCACATCCTCGTGCAGAGTTGTTTCGATGGCTTGAGTTACGCAGCAAAGCCCTGAGGACTGGCAGGAGCATCCCTGGAGCTGTGCAGGGACCAGGCGGGCACCAGGAACCCGGACCGGTCAGGGAAATACAGATGCCCATGCCTGGGGCTGTAGCCAGGGACGCAGCCACCAAGCTGTTAATTGCGGCTGGAGCTTTGTCGCGGGCCAGGGTTTTACATTTCACAGCAAATCCAAATTTGTCACCGCCGCCTTGCAGAAAGCAATCTTGTAGAGGTGGGGATTCATTCACAGCGGAGGGTTTGCCTCCAGGTGCCTGTGGCTCAGCCCTAGCATTTTCGCCATTCGCAGCCGCACAGCCCGCTACGTGGCACCAGTCAGTAGAGCTCCCTCTGGCATTAAACACAGTTTGGTGTGGGTAGAGTTAGAAAAATCAGCTCCAGAGGTAATGCATGGGGAATTGTTGAAATAGGACGAGAGATGTTTATGGATCCAGATAGTAGAAAAAAAAAATCGCACTCAATATATATTTTAAAGAAGAAATAAACATTTCTTAGAGTTCCCTGAAGTGTGATTTTTTTCCTGGAAGGGTAAACAGTTGTTAACAAGAGAAAAGTGTGTCATGTTAGTATATCTTACATGGTATATAAAGATATCTCAATGCATTTAATATGTTCTTAGAAGAGGCAGTAAAATACAAGCACAGTTCAGTCTAGCACAGCTTTGACACAAGTCCGGAGGCGTGCTCCCAGGCTCGTCCAGCTGCCCATAGAATCACAGAATCATTTAGGTTGGAAAAGACCTTGAGATCAAGTCCAACCATCATGCTCAGTTCTCTTGTTGCCTGGCTGTGCCCTGCCTGCCAGCATGGGTCCAGTTCCTTCACCTGTAGTATATGATAGTGCCTAACATTTGGGTTTATCCAGGGTCTTGTTGTATTTACCGTATCCTTGCTTTAAAAGAACCTTGCTCTAAAAGAACCTTGCTCTAAAAGCAGCCTTGCTTGGAAAACCATTTCCTAAAATAACAGAGGTTCAAAAGGATGGTACAAAGATTAAAACATTGTCTTAAATAGTAAAAATAATGGCCAGTTTAGGAGAGAATATAAATAGTGCTTATGAGGCTGCTGTTTACATCTCTTAGATGGTTCCAGTGCTTAATTCCTGTATAAATAGAGTGAGATGCCTCTGCTGACCTGTAAAAATTGCCTCTTGACTTCCATTGGCATTTACAGATCATAAGTCACCTGTCTTGGTGGGCAAAATCCGCCTCTACCAAACAGGCCGAACACAAAGTCCACAAGCCATTAATGCCACACATGGTGTTCTGGGTGAGGGTGGCTTTTGCCCGCCAAGGGCAGCGGAGTCGCGGGGCTGGGGAGGTGGCGTTAGTGCCTGGGAGGCTGTTCACGCCGTTGGGTACCTCCTCTGACCTCCTCCGCTCTGCTTCGCCTAGCGGGGACCTGCAGGTTGCGGGCAGCGCTCACTGCACCTTCACCACCGCACAGAAGGCAGTGGGGAAGGACAACTTCACCCTCATCCCCGAGGGAACCAACGGCATCGAGGAGCGGATGTCAGTAATTTGGGAGAAGTGTGTGGTAGGTACCAAAAAGACGCTGATTCCTGGCAAGGCTATGGATGCAAGTGCACGTGAGCAGTGCTAGGGGATGTCGGCATCCTCGTTAATTCAAACAAGCCAGGAGATGTGACATTGTCTAGACTGCTACTTCAGAGGAGCTCGCTAATGAGAGAAAATGTGGCACTCGAATGCCTTCAAAGTGTCTTCAAAGGCTCCAGTACGGGGATCATCCACCCCCCGCTCTCACTGGCAGTCACAAGAGAAAGTGTCTCCAACACGTTTTCCTAAGGGTAAGACGCAACGTTCCTCTTCCCTGGTGCTTGCAGGAGGCCTGGGGAGGTGATTGGGGATGGGACATCTCTCCCTTGGTGGCCATGCCTGCCAGCTGCCTGGTCACCCCAGGCCTCAGCGGTGGGGGCAGGGTCCGCAGCACCTCTGTGTCTGCCGGGCAGTGAGCTCTGCTGCCGGGGGAGAGCTGCGGTACGCGAACGTCTGGCCGGTGGGATCCAGTCCCGTGTCGCTGCACACCAGTGCACCCTGCCCTCCCAAGGAGCATCCCTGGGAGGCTGTAGCCTGCATCCCACCGAGCAGACGTCTCTCTGTGGACTTCCAGGAGCTTGGGAACCAAGCCACCCTGCAGCATCTGTCTTAGGTAGGCTTTGTTCAAAGATAAACAGAATTTATCTTAAGATGATAAATAAAGATGATAAAGAGCACTATTGAGGTTCACTTCCAGCCTTCAAATATCCTTAACCATCTTTAGTGAACTTGAGATGCATGTACAGAGAGTTAGAGCCCACCAGTGAAGGTCTTGTTTTTCAGAGACCTTAAATTTCAGAGTCCGGGGAAAGTAAAACCCACCTATTGTAGTACTGAGCCCGCAGGGACAAGGCTCAGCGCCCCCGTCTCCCTGCGCCCCCGTAACTGCAGCCCCGTTGCGGTGCGGATCCTCACGCCGCACGGCTCTCTCCCAGGTCTCGGGGAAGATGGACGAGAATGAGTTCGTAGCAGTGACCAGTACCAACGCTGCCAAGATCTTCAACTGCTACCCCAGGAAGGGGCGCATCGCTGTGGGCGCTGACGCTGACTTGGTTTTGTGGAACCCCAAGGCTACTAAAATCATCTCAGCAAAAACCCACAATTCGGTAAAATACGGAATTATTTTCTTGAGCTTGTTTTAGAGTCAGAAGAGAGCAGTAAAGCGATATATTTTTCAGATTGGAAAGATGAGTTCATTCAGGAAGGGAGGAGCTGTTTATGTGGATGAAGTGATGAATGACCTTGCATTTGCTTTTAAAAATACAAGCGACTGAAAATATCCTTTGGTGACTGAAAAGCGTAGTATTGTAACTGAGTGGCAGTGATGACTCTTGAGACAGTCTGCATCCAGTACAGAAATTTTAAGATCAATGTATTTGCTGTGGACTAGAAAGATGTAAGTGCTGAACTTGTTTTACATATTAAACTATTAATATAGTTTAATATATCAGCATCCTTTCTGAAGAGCCGGACCCATTCCTGCGCGGGCTCCACGGACACTGCCTGTCCGTAGGGATCACTCAGTCTGGAGAGATTCAGGTGCATCTTAGTGGCATTTAAGCCAGGGTTTTCCAGGCTGTGGATGGCCCCAAGGTAATTTCCACCGTGAGCCTCAGACAGAAAGCTGCAGTGAAAAGAGGGAGGAGGGTGAGGTGTGAGGAATGTTGGCGATAGAGCTGATTGAAGTTAATGTAGAAACATTTTGACTTGTGGGTTTTTCACCAAAATGTTTTTTGTTGAAGAAAATCATCACTGTGATTGAAAAATTCCAGTGTTCTCTTTAAAAAGTAGAAACGAGTTTTCTTTTGGTCCAGAAAATTCACTTCTGCGTTTTTATAATGCCGCATTTTTTTCACTGTAAACTTTGGGGGTTGGATGGTTTGTTAGTGATAGTAACGGGAGCATTTGAAGAAAGCGGCAGTTTTGCATTTGCCACAAAACAGACCTGACTTTCCAGACCGGTTCTGGTGGAAGATTTGCAGTGACTTGGAACTTTGAATGGAAAACTGAAGCGGGGCTCTTCTGGGGCGTAGCGAGAATGCGTTGCTCGCCCGCAGTGCCGGTCTGGTTTGCTGCAGGAGCGCTGCTGTCTGCTGTGCCAGGGCTGAGTGGTTCCGGGATTTAGTTTCTCCATTCCCATTTGCTTTAGTTCATCCAGTTAGGAGAGCCTTATTCTTTGAAATATGAAGGAAATACATGAATATATTTCAAATATTATTTGAAACATGAATATCACAACTGACTGAGGAGCAGTGTACAAAAATGGGAATGGGGGTGTATAGTTGGCTAGACTTCTCTTCTTAATCACCTTCTCTTCTTCTAGTCACCTCCTCTTCTTAAATCTTAACTGCATTGAATATCTTGATTTGTTTTTTCCAGAACGTGGAGTACAACATATTTGAAGGCACAGAGTGCCATGGGGTTCCTACTGTGGTCATAAGTCAGGGAAAAGTTGTTCTTGAAGATGGAAACCTGTGTGTCACCCAGGGGTCAGGTCGCTTCATTCCTAGAAAGACGTTCCCCGATTTTGTTTATAAAAGGATAAAGGCAAGAAACAGGGTAAGGAGAATTTTATTTGCCATAATCCCGTGTTTGCATTGTGATCTCGCTGCGTTGTTGCATTGCAGTCACCGCTATGGCAAGCCTGCTGGTGGAATAGGCAACAGAAACAAGAATATTACGAATGTTATTTCTTTCTAGGCCTTGGATATTTGTAACGTCCTGGGCTTTGGTGTGTGGCTTGGCACATAAATCAACAATGCCCATTTTAGTATTACAGCTAATAATGCTAGTATTGTTAATATTATTTGCCTATTATAAAGTTAGAAAGCAAAAATAAGGCATCCAGCAAATCCAGTTTTGCTTGGTTTGTATTGAGGTAGAGGGGCGGGATTCCTCTCCTACCTGTATTCGGAAAGTTTCCATCATTGCATGACCTGCTCCGCGTCTGTCGGCGGGCAGTGGCCGTAGCGTTCGGTAGTTACTGGATGAACAGTAAGACAGACCCTGCGGTGTGCTAGTGCAGCTTCTTGGGAAGATACGAAGACATGGAAATATATAAAAAGCTTCTTAACAGCTCTGCCCTCCTCCCCTTTTCCGTGTATTATTTTAGACATTTTCATTATGCATTGTAGATGACGGTAGAGTGGAAATCGTTAACCCTAGATTACCTGCAGAGGCGATGCTGGCAGCTATGGCGAGAACCCCGGCTCTTGGGGTGCCTGGGGTGGCTCGGAGTGCCTAGGGGTGCTTCCTGGGGTGTCTGGGGGTGGCTCAGGGTGCCTGGGGTTGCCTTGGGGTGCCTAGGGGGGCTTCCTAGGATGCCTGGGCGTACCTGGGGGTGTTTCCTAGGGTGCCTGGGGGTGCCTCCTGGGGTGCCTTCTGGAGTCAGGGCGGGATGGGGCTGGGACCCTGGCAGGTCTTTGCGGGATGGGGATGGGGCTGGGACCATGGCAGGTCCTTGTGGGATGGGGATGAGCATGGGACCCTGGCAGGTCCCTGTGGGATGGGGATGGGACCCTGGCAGGTCCCTGTGGGAGGGGGATGGGACCATGGCAGGGCCTTGGGGGATGGGGATGGGTAGGGCCCTGCTGGGTCCCTGCAGGAGGCCAGCTCTGCCCCGCGGCACTGCCCAGCGGTGGGCAGCCATCCCCAGCCCCCCTGGCAGAGCCATCGGTTAACCTCCCGCCCAGCGCTGGCTCTGGCAGTACTGCTGGTGGTCTCCATTTCCCTGGCACATCCCATGTCCCCCCACACACAAAGAGAAACGGCAGGGTGGGCTGGCCGGTCCCATCAGCTGGGACAGAGGGTCCCTGGGCTCCCTGTTAGCCGTCAGGCTGCATCTCTGTCCGTTGTGGAAGTGGACACCCTGTGCCGTATTTTTTTGACATAAAGGCTGGAGTTTGCTAAACACAAACCTTGATGACAGTGAGCTGAAGTCCCTGCTCCGGCGGGATGATAACCGGGTGCCGGCCCAGGCGGTGAGGGGTCGGTTTGTTCGGTTAACGGGTTTGGGCAGGCGCGTTTGGCACTTTGCAAACAACCCAGCAGCCTGCCCGCGCCAGCTCTCCATCCTCAATTTAATCGGAGCTTTCAACAAAAGCTGCAGTTCAAGGAGATTGCTGGAAAACACTGAGTAGGGTATTTTCTTCACAAGATGTGCAGCACGATGAAGACAAAGGTCATGTTAGAGAAAAATTTCTACATAAAATATTATATATGTCTTGATAACCTATCAGTTCGTGCCTTTTTAATTTGAAACCCAGCACTTTTTGTCTTCAAAACAAGTCCCTTCTGGCTCTGTGGTTGTCAAAGGGCTGTCACGGCTTTGCCTGGGAGGAGAAACAGCCTTAAGCAAAGCCGTGATGAAATGCTGGTAACGAAGTCGTTATGGCTTTGGCTCCCCTAGCAGCCACGAGCACCCAGGGCTGAGCTCATCCTCCCTGCAGGAGGACGTGACAGTCACACTGGTTGGCGCTGGCGCCTGTGGGACGTTGCCCTGGGGAGCACGTCCCCTTGCACAGCGGGCACCCCAGCTACCTCTTGGAGCCCCTTTTCCCAGGGGAGCAGGACCTCTGGCCACAGGGTCTGGGCAGCATCCTCTGCTTGGCTTTGAGGGTGGGAAGTGCCGCTGCTGCCCGTCCTGCCTGGGCTGCCTGCTCCCCGTGGGGGGCATCTGTCATAGTTTAACCCCAGCCGGCAGCTAAGCACCACGCAGCCGCTTGCTCACCCCCACGCCGCTCCCAGTGGATGGGGAGGAGAATTGGGAAAAAGGTAAAACTCGAGGGTTGAAATAAGAACAGTTTATTAACTGAAATAAAATAAAATTTAAAAAACCAATAATAATAAAAACCACAATAACAATTGTAATGAAAAGGAGGGAGAAGGGGAGAGGAGTAAAATCCAAAGGGAAGGAGGAAAAACCCAAGTGATGCCCAGTACTGTCGCTCACCACCTGCTGACCGATGCCCAGCCAGTCCCTCAGCTGGCCCTGCCCGGTCAAAGCTCTTACATACTGCAGAAGGGGATAAAGTTCCTGTAGTGCATCTTAAAAATATGCTTGGGAAAACAGGCTGGGTCATTCCTGCCTCAGGCAAATTAATTCGTGGGATTGCTTTTGCTCAGGGACCTCATCCATCTGGTCTGTTTGGGGGTGCAGTCTCTGCAAAAACCCTCAGTAAGGGGTTAGGCACAGACAAGACAAGAAATCAGGACGCATGTGTTGGGGCTGGCTCTTGTTTGCCTTTGCTTAAAGACATGCCTGACACCTCTGCTTGCTCCCCACCTCGTAGCTGGCCGAAGTCCACGGCGTCCCCAGAGGGCTGTACGACGGGCCGGTCCACGATGTCCTCACGAGCGCCAGAGCCGTGGCCCCCACGCCGGCATCCAGGATCGCACCCTGTGCGGGCAAAGCCCAGGCTCCTCCTGTGCGCAACCTCCATCAGTCGGGGTTCAGCTTGTCTGGTAGGGCGGGGGTCCCCTGAAAGGTGGGGGGGCTGCAGGCGGCAGGGGGCTGGTTGCATGGGTGTCACAAAGTCCTGGGTTTGTGTGAGCGGCAGGGCAAAGCTGAGGAATAGGAACTTAATTTTTGCTCAGCAAAAAGCAATTCTTAGTGTTGCCGCAGCCTAGTGACTCAGTGCAGCACAAACCTCTAGGATGTTTTAGAGTATCTGCGTAAATGCACTGATGAACGTGTATCACAAAGCTTGGTGGTGGGCTGCGGGGCGCCCGTGAGCACAGGCTCCACGGAGGGTGGAGGGTGCAGTGATGGGGGGCAGGATGAGGCTGAAGGCGAGGGTGTCACCGCAGCCCTGCCCGGGTCAATGGGGATGCTACCGTGGCTGTCGAGGGGTCAGGACTTCACCTCCAGCTGCATCCCTTGCAAGTCAGGGGTTAGAAGTGGTTGAGTTTGTAGAGATAAGCCAAATTAACTCCATTTTCAGGAACCAGAAAGATAATTCCTTTGGTCTTTCTGCATAAGCAGCAGCGATTCAGCATTGCTCAGCTCAGCATCCTGCAGAAATCAGCCCAGCAGCTTTAGGGACCTTGGAAGGCCAATGCTGTGCCATAAAATGACTATCGTAATGTTGTTTTCTTAGCTGGTTGAAATCAGATAGATGAGGTATTGTTTAATAAATGTACAAGGTCCCACATTTTATTATATAGAAACTGTTTATTTACAGGAAAAACATTTATAATGGTTTCCAGAAAGAAGCGATAAAAAAATAAAGGTGGTCAGGCAAATAAAGCCATTCCCAACAGTACTCTGATAATGTAGTGCCCAGAATGATCCATAACAACAATAGCAGTGTTTCCCACAAAGGAAATGTTTTATGATCTGTGCATTTGAAGCAGTGGGACTCGCACACGGTGCCAGCAGCACAGCCCATGCCTTTCTTCTTCCCTAGGGTCACAGGCAGACGACCACATTGCCAGGCGCACGGCTCAGAAAATCATCGCCCCGCCGGGCGGACGGTCCAACATCACCTCGCTCTCCTGACGGGGCAGCCTGGGGGCTGCCTCTCCCCCTGCGCCGCCGGCGTGGCGGTGGCTGCCAGGGCGCGCCAGGGTCCTGCCGGGGCTGGCTGCTGCCGGGAAGGGGACGGTGGGTCACCCTCAAGCTCAGGAGGAAAAAGCGAGCTTCTGTCAGCTGCCCCGGCCCCTTCTTCTCGTAGGTAGAAAATAGAGTAACCCCCGTCCCTGAGAGGTAGCGCTCCCGTCTCGATTTCCCCCAGTCTGTATTTCTTCACTAGCTACTCGGAAAGCCCTTACCTTGTGCATGCAGGCACCTAGACGTACACTTGGCAGCGTGCTCAGCCGTGCCGCTGGCTGGCTCGTGGGCAGGACGAAAGGAAGGTGCATTCTGGCTGGAACACGCTCCTTTCTAGTAGCATCGACCGCCCTTTCTACTTGAAGGGCTTTTAACCGATAAGCACTTCTGACTCTATGGGTTTTTTTAATACAGTCCGTTGCATCCCGTCCATTTGCAGCATTCCCGAGCAGATCTCGACGCCGGCACGCTGCGCTGCCCTGGCCGTGCCGCGGCAGCGACCGTCGCTGTGCCGGTGAGCCGGCGG
>JAVJGI010000065.1:53216395-53231292 GCA_035590275.1 Ibycter americanus
GCCGCACACGGCCACACGGCCGGCACCAGCACCGGACTCGCTCGACACCGACGGCCACAGGGACAGCGGCGTCGGCAGGTAACCCCGCTGCGCCCCCAGACACAGCTCCCCATCCCGCCCCGCTCCGTGCCGGCAGATCACCGATGGAGCGGCGCAGGGAGGAAAGGGGCTCCCGTCCCCTGCAGCAGCCCCACGCCGATGGGGTTAGCTTTACAATGGGGCGCCCCTGGAAGGAGCCGAGGGGACACGCGGTGCCAACAGCACCGGGCTCAGCCAGCTCAGTCAGCACAGGCTCGTTATGGGGACACAGCGATGGGGACGTGGCACAAAAGGGCCCCAGAGAGCAGCAGCACAGTGGGGATGGAAGGGCCCCATGCATTGAAACCCATCATGGAGATTTGGACAATGAAGCACACATGTACCTGTTTCCTATCATTTTTCTGTTTTCCAGGTACTCTTTTCTTGTAATTTCTTCTCCAGGGACTAGGCATAAACAGGCGTCAATAAAACCTGGTCCCCCGTGGGCACTGGTGAAGTTACACCCATGCATTATTTAAGATGAAAAATGAGCACTGCAGTTATATTACGCTCACGGTGTCTCTGCTGCTCAGCGCAATGGTCCGAGAGGTCTGTGTCCTGTCACTTTTCTCAGTGATTAAGGTTTAGAAATAGATTGAGGCAGAAAGCGGAGCTTCCCCTCGCGCATCCCTGGGAGATGCGTTGCTGGATCTCCAGCGGTGCTTCCTGGGCAGCCAGAACCTGCCCCACATGATTTCAGCTGGGAAGGACCTGGCGGCTCCCAGGAAGCTTTCCCAGTTTCTGCTGAGTGTTGCTCAGGATATTTTGCACAGTTTACCCAGGAAGAGCAGTGCTAAACAGGGAACATAAATGACCGACACGGAGAGAGTTTAGGGTAAGAAACATCCATTTCAGAAGTGAGCCAGCTCCTCTCTATATGCACCAACCTTGACCTTGCACACCATTTGTCACTTGTCCTAAAGCAAGCAATGAAAACGGCTGTTAGACATGTCCTAGCAAACTGCTGACATCTCTCCTGGCCTGAGAGCTTCTGGTTGAATAGGATCTATCTGCATCTCTCATATACAGAACAGTTTGGTCAAAAAGTAAGTTATGTTCCTTGTCATTCTGATAGTCCAAAGTTTTGTCATTATTTACAGAAAGATGATAAATAGTGCAATGGTGTTTACTGAAAAAAACTATCCATACCAGTGGAGTAAATCACCTGTGATTTGTAATTCCTGAATAAATACATGGTTTTGACCCTCAGTCTGCTTCTCTTGCCCCACCTGAGTCCTGGCAGGCCAAGCGGGGGCCCTCACAGCAGCAGGGTTATCAGACTGCTCTGATCAGAAGCAAATCTGAGCCGGTCTTGATCTGGTCTTGTGACTTGATATTAAGGTGTGACTACTACGTTGCAAGGTACCCTGGCCAGCGCTAGTGGCCATTGCCGACAGGCACCATTCCCGCACCGTGGGAGCTGAGCCCACCAAGGCACACAGCCGGCGGCACAGCTGGCAGCCAAGGCGCACCGCACTGCGCCGGGATGGAGCCGGGTGCTCAGGCTGGGGGGACAGGGGACACGAGACGCAGAGAGCAGCAGGGGTGAGGACCAGGCTGCCCGCGCAGAGAGCAAGGGCTGCTCACCAGCAGCAAATGGGGCCAGAGCATGCAGCCCATCCACACACGCAGGTGTGCTCTGATGTGTGGGAGAAGGTGATGAGGGTAATTAGTCCACCCTGGTACCCAGTAATCAGACTGGATGTCACTCGGGGCAGAGAGGGCAGGCCCCCCCACCAGCACAGCCCAGGGCCAGAGCTGGGGCATAGGTGCCCTCCTGCAGCTGGGGAAAAGGAGCAGGGGAAAGCATTTATTTCAGACCTCGCTCACGGAATGGCTGCAGCCCCCCTCCAGCCCCTCATTAATGCAGCTCCTAATGAGGTGTGGGGCATGCCTGTGCAAGGACCTGCAGCCGACCCCGGGGCCCCGCAGTGTGACCCCAGTCCCTCACCAAGCATGGCCGAGGGGCTGGATGCTCACCGCCCCGGCGAGAGCCGCACGTCAGACAGTGCTTACCTGGCTCTGTCCTGAAAATAACTGTGCAACTGGTATCAGAGCTTTGGCTTCCCTCCCCTGTACAAGTTGTGCCTGCACACCTGAACGCTTCTTTTAAAGACTTCTGTGAAAATTTGGTTCTGCACTATTTTAGCCACATACTAATTTCCACATAAAACTGTGGAAAATAAATGCGTCGTGTCATTTTTCATATAAAATTGTTTCGTACCAGTTACGCCTTTCTATTTTATTTGCGGAAAAGAAAAACACAACAAAACATGTCCTGAAAGAGTCTGCATCTGTTAAAAACATTTTCTACCCATTTTTGCGTTACGAATGTACATTAAGGACGCAAACACTGCAACCTCCTAATGTCTG
Source organism: Ibycter americanus (assembly GCA_035590275.1). Classification (NCBI taxonomy): domain Eukaryota; kingdom Metazoa; phylum Chordata; class Aves; order Falconiformes; family Falconidae; genus Ibycter; species Ibycter americanus. The sequence goes on from JAVJGI010000065.1 coordinate 53,218,847, forward strand.
GCAGCAAACAGATGTTGATAGTTTGCAAGTGAATGCAGTCCTAACGAAACCCCTGTGTATCACAATAGCCGTACGTTGCAGCAGAACCCATGGCTCATTTTTAGCAATAGAAACCAAAAGCCACTCTACAGCAGATTAAGCAACTAATATAGTGAAAGCTTCTGGAACAAGAAAGCTGGAACAAGTTAAGGAGATCTCCCGTCTTATTAAGAAGTTAAAACAGGTACTGGTAAATTATATACAGTACTTTTACTTTACACCGAAAATAAAGTAAATTGAAGGGTGAAATAAGATATTGCCATCTTTCATAACCGAGTGGCATTGCAAGGCCACCCACTTCACCTCCAATAAAATCTGAACCTGCAATAAACTGTGTCCTCCAAGCCCGGACAAACAGAACCAAACCCTCCGGTCTGCTCGCACAGCTCCTCGCCACTCACAGCAGCTATGTGAAGAAAGCAAGTATTTTAAATACATTCTGCAGCTCAATTACATGTTTAATCATTACCCAGCCCCTGAAGAATTCATGGAGTGCACAAAAAACACTTATTTGCCCCACGTCGGGAAAGAAACTCTGACAGGTGATGAGAGGACAAGGACGTGCCTGGGATGTCCTTATGCAGCAGGACCCAAGCAGCTCGAGGCTCCCAGTAGGCTGGTGCCACCCACCACAGCCTGGAGAGGCCCCAGGGCTGCTCTGATTTACACGGGGAATTGCTTGTCCCTACAGCAGCCTTTATGAACAGGGAACGCCAAAGTAAAATTTAAACCACCCATTCAGCCTTCCTCCCTCGCCACACCCGCTTGGTGTCTTCCCTTGTTGTACCCAAGGACGTAAGTTCTTTTCTTGTCACTTTACTGTTTTAAAAACATGTGCAGATCAGCAATCTGACATCAAAAAAGAACAAGTAAAAGAAGTTGATCTACCTCCTCCGACAAGTTGCATAGCAAGTATCTTTACCCACAACAGGCAACCAGTGTGCCGAACTGGCGATCCATTAAATCTAGGAATGCAGTTCTGTAAGAACTATCTCTTTTGCTACAGCTTTGCAAGACTAGTTGTCGGTGCTCTCCGGTGGTATCGGAGGACAGCCTGTGGTGCTCAGCGCAACCTGAGAACGGGTTATCGGCACGGCGCGGGCTGGCGACCCTCGCCCGGTGGCTGCAGCCTAGCTGCTGCCCGTGGAGGAGCAGACGGAGCTGCACATGTTCAAGTTGGAGGTCTCAGACTCAGCCTCCGTCTCGGCTTCATCAGTGGTCTCGGGGGGCGACACAGACTCACTCATCTGCTCTTGGCTCTTCTTTAGCCTGTGCAGAGCAGAGGAACCAAGCATTACACAGTCAGCCCCAGATCGCACCCCCCCAGGAGCGGTGTGAAGGTGGTCTGCAGCAGCGAGCTTGCCCCGGGCTGCCCACGCACCACTGCTCAAGGGATGCCCACAGCAGACTCACGGTGAACAAGAGCAGTCTTTCCAAAGCACACACAGAGCACATAAAAAGGTCATGACAGGGATCAACACATCAGCAAAACATGCTGAAACACTCTGAAATACCCTGCAATGACCTGCAAGGCTTCAGCTCTCAGGAGCGCTGCCCACCCAGACCCGGGCTGCGAGCGCCCTGTGCCGTGGCCAGGGCAGCGGCTCCCAGCCACGCTCCGCCTGCTCCGTGGAGGCTGTCTCCTGCTTTACTTACGAACCGAACACTCCCATGGCAGCGTAGCCGAACATGGGGAAAAGCAACTGCTTTAACTCCAGCGCTTTCACTGCCTGCTCATCCCCTGCAGAGATTTTAGCATGTTCCTTGCCTTCATTTTCCAAAACATCGTCCTCTAAAAGCAGGATAGGTGAGACGATGCAGTGGGGGAACTGAAGCAGTGTCGCATATGTATGTTAAATCCCAGAAGTCTCCCTGCAGCATATTTTATTTAGTGGTGGTGATTAATAATCCCTGATCTTGTCTCCCTTTTGGGTCAGAACTACTTTTCATACAGAGGCAGCACCTGAGCTTCTTGGCTGACATTAGTCACCCAGGGCTAAGCCGGCAGCAAGATGCTCCCGGCCATCAGGCACTGACACTCTGATTCCTAAGGGAAGTCAGGGAAAAATGAGTATTTTTTCCTTAAAAAAAACCCAAACCCACACACTCACTTCTCTCTGTTAAAGATGACAAAGTCTTGCTGGATAGCTTCAAGGCATTCTTGGAGATAGTCATTTTCCTGTTGAAGAAAAACAATACGAGCATAAGCAGTGCCATTTGCATCTCACTGCTGCCTACAGCATCACAGCACTTCCAGCGGTGTGCGCAGAGCCTCCCAGCCACCAGAGACTTCAGCTGAAACCGAGGATGGAAACAGCACAGCTGCTAGCCTTCATGGCTTTCACAGGGGCTTGTTTCATCTGTGACAAGCACAGTTTTCCGTAAAACACAGATAGCGCACAGCTTTCCAGATACACACAACACATTTATCTGTGTGTTCTGCTTTTGGGAGCGTTACCTGCCCACAGGAATGAAAGTCAGCACAGGGAAGAGAACAGCACAAAGCCGGCATGCCGGTGTGTGGACAGCCCTCGCTTCCTGAGTTCTGCCTTTATTTTACCTCCTGCATCACCTCTGCCTAGGTGCAGAGACCTCCTCTGAAGCCAGGCACTGCTGTGGCACACCACCTCCAACCAAAGCAGGGATGCCCATCGCCTGCCCAGGCAGAGTCTCGCCCACCCGTGCACCCCCAGCCACGGGTGATGGCCACGGCGAGGGACAGGCTCCTGCCTGGCACCTGCGTGGGCACTGGCAATCAGCTGTGGGTCCTGGCAGGCAAAGTGCCCTTAACGCTCCTGGCAGCGAAACCTCAGAAAGGTATTTGCAAGTTTGCTTATTCTTGTTTTTTTCCTCCCTCGCTTCCTGATTTATCCTTCGTCCTTTTACAGTAAGTCTCATTGATCGCAGCATTAACTCCCGCTGACGAGGGAAGGGATCCATTGCAGTTAATTGGTGCAGACAAGACAGGCAAAATCCTGCCTGGCGTTCCCTGCCGCTCTCAGACAGGGGATGCTCCTCCTGACCTCGCTGGGGCGGAACAAATGTTTGTTCCCTTAGCCTGGGATTTGCACAGCTCAGAGGCACGGCACAGGGGAGGCAGGGGTGGTGGGTAATGCACATTTGCTCTCACAGGCCTCTCCGGCACACCACCCTACCTGCAAACACCCCTTACAACCCTCTGTTCTCTGCAGGACGGTGTACCTGCTCTGCTGTGTAAGGAGATTGTTTTACTCCTGGGACGTGTCTGCTCTGTAAAAATGAGATTCTTGTATTTACCTCCCCAGTGATATAAAAGCACCATGACTGCCACAGTGAAAAGCAGAAACAAATGCATCTCATCTCTAGCCTAATTTCCTGGCTAATGGATCCCTCTCTGCAGAAAGTGCTCGCGGGTGCATTTCTCCCACGCTGATGTGCTGAGCTCCCCAGCCAGCCCAGCCAGAGCTGGCCCCAGTGCGGGGGCACGGCCGGGCTGCGGGGCTTACCCAGCCGCACGCTCACGCAGCGAGAGAAAACACAGGACAGTTACCCACAGCTGGGACTGACTGGCTGGATGTTTCTGCATGGCCTTCATCCGTGCTTGGAGAAAGCACTCCCCCGTCACCCCATCGACAGCTGCCACACACACCGGGCAGCACCTCTCGGGACGGTGAAGACCAGATGGATGTGGTTTGGGGTTTTTTCAGTTTTTCTTTTGACTGGTGTGCCCAGACATCTGTTTCTCACTTCATTTTCCAAAGGACAGGTTACTGTGAAAGAGTTTTATCAAACTGAGGTAAGAGGAACATTTGTTTGTCAAGAAGACTGCATTGGGCAAATGTTTTTATCAAAATCAATCTGCGGTTACTGCACTGTTGCAGTTACGACTGCTATACACCCCCAAATTCAGCAGCTCAGCCTTTTTTCCCGGCTGGCCGTTACCCCAGAAAGCACTTACAGACTGTGAGCTGTCTTTGCTGTTATCCCTCGACTTGTTCTTCGCAAGCCTCTTCTTCTTCTTGTGCAAGGGCCTCGACTCCAGAATCATCTCCTCCAGCTCGAAGGTGGGGTCGCAGTGCAGGCGGCCCTTCTGCCGGGACACACAGCGCGACGCCGAGCGCGTTAGGCACAGCACAGGCTCTCTCGCAGCAGAGAGGCTCAGAAACTGCTTCTCCATCAGAAAGCCTCTGCTGAACGCAGCGGTTCCTCTAATGACAAGAAGCTGTCCCTGCCTGGGACCGGGACACAGATCGCTCCTACTCACATTGGGGACGAAGCCCGGCTCCACCCGCTTCGCACAGACGTCGCTCCAGACCACACCGGACAAGTACGCTGAGGCCTGAACGTCGGCCAGGCAGGAAAAGCGATGCTCGGGGTTCACCGTCAGCAGCTGGGGAGAGAAAAGCATTCCTGTCAGAGGATAAAGAAAAGGAGCCCTGCAGCATCCTGTCTTTAGGACGACTCACGGTGTTTCAGCCATGCAGCAAGCTTTCTGTCACAGGAAATATATAACTACTATCGGGAAAAAAAATAATAGAAAAACGTTCTGGAGGCTGTCAAATCAGGCAGCCAAAAATCTGGTACCGTGAGCTCTTGGACCAACGCAGGCTTGCTCCTCCCATGCCTACCTACGCTGCACGACCCCTCACTGCTGCACCCGGGTGCTGCTGCCCTGGCGAGCTCCTCCTCGTGCCGGGGACAGACCTTGCTCCCTCATAAAGACATTGATTCCCCCAGAGGGTCACCATTTCGGTTTCAGCCTCCACATGTCCTGTTTTCACACCACTTCTGTGACACCAGGGGATACTACTCCATTTATCACACACATGGCTTACGAAGCACAGAGGAAAAAATTCAAAACGCTTGCTTGACCTGCTGAGAGAGCAGTCTGAGGGCAGACTTTTCAAAGAATTCAGCACTGTGTACTACGCTGTACGCTCAGCTGATGAGCTACAGCTTCCCGGGCTGCTGGAGGTATGCCTCCTGTGGAGCTACATCTAACAGGGAGGCACACCTAACACAGGGTCTGGGTAAAATCCAGAAAATTCCGTGCCTAGTCTTCCCCTGTGAAAATCTTCACCGAAGCACTGACGCCACCTTTGCAGTGCATCCTCAGAGCCCCGTGTGTGTCCCTCCTCTCTGAAGTATGGGATGCTCGTGGCGGGCGAGATGCACCCACCCTCGCCCCTCTCCAGAAGCCAGCTCCCCTGCCTGCCCGTGCCGCTGCCACCAGCACCAGAGCCGCACCCCACCTCTGGACCAGTTCTTGCCATTTTTCCAGAGCACCTAGAATTTGAGTCCTGACCTCTGGCTGCCCCAGCTCAGTTCTAGGCATCTGCAAACTGAGCATATATGGTCTCCCCAGATGGACACCTATGGCAAGACCTCTAAAAAATGCCTGTCTAGCACTGTTTCCTTTAAAAAACTGCAGCATAATTCTAGACACACTAATTATAGGAGGTTACAGCCTTTTTGCAGAGAATTGTCAGCACTGAGTATTCTTCCAATGCCCAAGGTACGCAAGAAGCAGGTAATGGTGACTGTACTTAAACCCACCAAGCGTGCAGGCACAGGGTAAAAGACCACCTCGACCAGCAACTGCCACCCGGGGAACTTTTCAGGCACTTTTTCACAGCATAAAATTATCTTCATCTTTAACACAAAAAGGGAGGAAACCCCAATTCCCAAGTAAGGCCACTGTGGGAAGGAGACAAGGGGCATCGATGCCGGCACAGTGCCAGTGCCGGAGCGAGGAGCAGGGAGCAGGAGCTGGCCCTGCAGGCGGGTGGGCAATGCAGCACCCGACATCACCCCTGGGCATCAGCAGAGCCCCCCCGGGCTGCCCCAGTGGGCAGCGCACCGGGCTGGGACACTCCGAGCACAGAAACCCCAGTGCTCTGGGGGGACATATGTCCAGCTCTGGGGCCCCCAACACACAGAGGACATGGACCTGTTGGAGCGAGCCCAGAGGAGGCCACGAAGATGACCAGGGGGCTGGAGCCCCTCTCCTATGGAGACAGGCTGGGAGAGCTGGGGCTGTTCAGCCTGGAGAGGAGAAGGCTCCGGGGAGACCTTAGAGCAGCTCCCAGCACCTAAAGGGGCCAGCAAGAAGCTGGAGAGGGACTTTGTACATGGGCTTGGAGCAACCTGGTCTAGTGGAAGGTGTCCCTGCCCATGGCAGGGGGTTGAACTAGATGATCTTTAAGGTCCCTGCCAACCCAAACAATTCTACAAATCTGCTTCTATGATTATATGACATGGGGGGTCCTTCCAGGCTGAGGTGGCTGCTGGCATTTTCCTGGTGTGATGTTTAATTCCTGCCTGGTCTCCAGGAGCCCGGCTGCTGGCAGCCCAGCAGATGGCAACGCAAACCTGCTGAACACTCTGCTGTAGCCATAACTAACAATGCTGCTTCTCATTAAAACAAAACCTAATTATGTAAATTGTCCACCCAATATTAACTTACATTAGAGTCACTTATTTGCTGTCAGTACCATGTATATCTTTTGTATAGCACACTCATCAGCTACTTTTCTGAGTTCTCAAGCAAGCAGAAGCTAAAACACAGTCTCCACATCTTTCTCGTGTAGCGGCATGAGGAAAGTAGCAGACTGTTCCATAGATATGGACACACACCCCCGCCCCATGAGTTCTCACAACCAAACACACCAAATCAGGCCCTTCGGCCCAGCAGAACTGGTGAGAGGGAGCAGCTGACGCAGCAGCGGCAGCACGCACCCCTCCACCTTACACGGCTGCCTCGGCCACAGTTGCTGACTTTTTAGGTTACAGTGATCACAGAGGGGGATGCTGGAAGGGCACAGTTCTAGCCCAGGTGGGAATTTGACTGTCATACCAAAACAAGCCCTTGCTATCAAAGATAATGCATCTTATTACAGGTATAATAAACAAACAAAATGTGATTAATCTGTGCTTAAGCCTGAACAAAGGCATAAAAATTAGTCCCATTTCAATTTTACATTTTTTATTAATATACTGAAGATTTTCCAGCTAGTCCTGCATGCACTGTGGCTAATATACAACATAAACCACATCAGCAGGACTCATTTACCTTTCTTAACAAAGCAACCATTTCTTTTGACCATGCAGACGAATACTGGACGCTCACAGTACTGAACAGCTGAATTAAAGACTCCACGGGGTTGTTGGAGTGGATGTCATACGGCCTCTGGGGGAAAAAAGCAGAAAGATGAGAAGAAATTCCCTCTCCTCTCTGCAGTCACTCAGAAAGCATGTTCTTAGGCCTCGGACCGCCCGGGAACCCTACCCAGCCCCGCAGCAGTTCGTAAGCCATGATTCCCAGTGACCACCAATCCACCTCGAAGGAGTAGCCTGTCCCACCGTTGAGGAAGGAATGAAAGATCTCCGGAGCTGAACAGAAAGGGCAAAATGCAACAGGTTATTCATTGACTTCAGTTTGTTTCTATTTCAGTATTTCACGTAAGTCAGTATGCAAAACGTTATGGTTATTTTTACGCACTGCTGCCCGAGGGGAGGCTGTGCAAGCCAGGGTGAGTAGCAGCAGCAGCAGCAGCACCAGCAGCATGCCTGCCCTAGCTGGGCCGCTGGGCTACCAGGCTCACAGGAGGAGAACCCTCCCTACCGAGCAAGCAAGTGAGGGATGGCAGAAACCCAGTGCCTGCCGGAATGCTCCAAGCCCCAGCCCTGGGCCAGTGGGGAGGGCAGGGTGGGGTGGGGAGGGCATGCTGACAGCGATTCATTCACTCTGGAAGTTTCACTTTTCAAACCATCAGGCTCCGCTGAATGACTTGGGTGCATGCATTAACCTGCCAAATTAATTTAGTGCCTTTGTCATAGACAGGGACTGTCAGGCAGCATGCAGTGAGCGCTCTTGAAATGTAAAATACAGATGTAAGGAACAGCTATTATTTCTTACCCATGTATGGCTTTGTTCCAGCTAATGCAGTTGCTCTTTCACCATCCCTAATTATTGTTGCAATATTAAAATCTGTTAAATGTGCATGACCTTAAATAAAGACACATTTTAAGAAGGAATTAATCACAGCACAGAACAGTGGCAATGTACAGTCAGAATACATTTGTTTCATAAGCTTCTGCCCTTGGACAGTGTAACACGGGCACAGGCAGGTCAGGGCCCGACCCCACTGAATGGCCATAATGGATTCTGAAGCTTTCCCAGCACCTCAGGCTGGCCAGGTGATTGAAAGGTAGCTAGCTTTGGATCTTGATTTTAAATCACACTTGGAGCAAACTAGAAACGTACACGAGGTCCAGCACTAGGTCAAATCGCTCTAGCCAGAACCGACAGTCAGTGAAGAAGGTAACAGGGAAACACTATACTAAGATATTGCCTTGGTCGCATTGATTAAAACCCTAGAACTGTTTTTGATGAAAGCCACTGAACCACAACCACCCCAAAGTCCCAGAGCTGAAACAGTGCTGCCACTCTGTACAGACCACAGCAAACTTGGATGTGCCAGCTGAATGAAATCATAATGATACTTCCCAAACCCTAAGGCTGTATGAAGAAATCATTAAGATGTTTCAAAAAGTGCTGGAACACCTTCTCTCTGTTTCTACTTTCCCTGTCATCAGGACTGAAAGTTAAAATTCAGAACAGGTCATTATTTTCAAGCCAGCCTGCTATACAGAGAAGCCACCCACTTGCCCTTCTGGAGCCTGCTTTGTGCTCTCTGTCTACAAGGCAGTTACGGCAGTGGTGTGTAAATCACAGACTGCCGTGCCCTGTGAAGTCTTCCCTGACATCTCCTTTTTCCCGTTTATGTTTGGGCTTTATGCCCAGCACCGTTTTCTAGTTAACTCCCATGCAAGTGCAAGCTTTGGTTTTGATGAGGCTTTACGGTAAAACTCAGACTGTTTGAGCCTGCTGTCCTGAGAGATTGTGTCTTCAGTTTATAAGATCTACTACTGGAACAGAAGACATTATAGGCTCTCCTATGGCATTTCTCTTATGTAGGCCACTGAGACAATATTACCGATAGATGCTCTCACAGAGGTCCCTGAAGTCACTCCCCCTGGCTCAGCCCAGGTCATCCCCCCAGGAAGACATCAAAACTATCCTAAAAGCATATGTGTAGACCACTGACTTTAAAACTCAACAAAGTCACTTCTCCCGCTTTGTGCCCTCCCACGATGCCCGGTACCGCAGTTCTGGCATGGGGGACCTGTGCATGGGGGCACTAGCAAGAGAGGAGACAGTGTGTGGGTGCAGCGAGGGGGGGTAATGAGAGAGGGGCTGCCCTTGGCGCACCCACCCTGGCATTACAACGCACAGGTACGCTCAGCCAAACACCGAGCAGTTAGGAGTGGTGCTTTTTCCACTCTTTTCCAAGATAAAAAGATGCACAGACTGTAAAGAATCTGTCCCTTGAATGAAGGAGGCAGACAAAGCAAGGCAGAGAGATCCTACCTTGCTCATCGAGGAGGATGTTGTCTGGTTTTACATCTCTGGGAAAAGAAGCAAGGTTACAGCAGGATGAAATCTCAGTCAGATCAAGGATGCAACTCAACAACAAAAAAATCTTAACCTTTTTATCTATCAAAAATTAGGAACAAATAAAACAAAAATATCCTAACATGAGACAAGTCCCTTTATGATGGACTAGAAATATACTTTTCCTGGGCAACTGGGCAAAAAAGTGGGATAATTGGATTTGTTCAGGCATCACTTCCAAGGAAAATTAGTAATGATCCAAGGAAAACCTGTAACGATAGCAGGCCAATTCTGTGAAACCTTGATCGCTTTGAAACCCTCCGTGGAAGGTGCCTTCAGTGCCCAGCGAAGTGTCGGGCTTCCTCCGAGTGACAGGGGAGCCGGGCCAGCGGCCGGAGCGCGCCCAGGGCTGGCACCGCCAGCGCAGCTCAGCGCAGGCTTAGAGAACTCTGACCCAGGGGTGCTGGTGGCACCAAGCAAAGAGAGCATCACCTACCCCAAACCAGCCACGGGCAGCACCGACTGCGAGTACCAGACTGCGTGGTTACCTGTGGATAATGTGCTGACTTCGTAGGTAGTCGAGAGCCAGCGCCATCTCACAGATGTAGAGTTTGACCGTTTCTTCTGTAAACTGAACGTTTTGCTGCAGGTGATAGCGCAGGTCGCCACCAAGAAGCAGATCCACCACCATGAACATGTCCTCCTCGTCCTGGAAGGAGTACCTGCGGGACCAGCGGTGTGTGAGCGAGCAGGCTGAGCCTCACAGGAGTCACAACACCAAGCCAGGCTTTCCCCCTCTCCTAACGACACAGCTCCTGTGAACACTGCAGGCAGTCCCACTACGAGTGTATGTCGGCTTAGGTCATCACGTCTTCCTCATGAAGCAGGGGCAACTCAGGATGCTGCTTCGTTTTTTAACCTATTGCTACACTAAGCAACGCCTCCTTTGAAGAGGCAAGTATCCCAGTTTTCCCCCCGCTCGCCCAGCCACCGTCGCCTCCCAAGTGCCGCCGTGTAACCCCCCGGCAGGCAGAGCTGCGGGCAGAGCTCGGGGCTCTGCTAGCCAGTCACTTCAGAGCAACTTTGCATTTTCAATTGCAAACAATCTGATGAACCTCCTTAAAATATCTCTGCCTATCCTGAAAATGAATTGGAAAACACAACTGCTAATTTAACCATAAAAACCAGAAAAAGAGATTTATATTTACTGTAGAGTAAAACGCCTCTCTAAATCTGTAGTGGATCCCACAGGAGACTGACAGCAGTGAGGATACGCTACAAAACAACATTCAATTGTTATATTTGGTGACAGTACTTCTAAGGAAAGAGTATGTGGGATTGTATAATACTTATGAATCACACAATTCTGCTCTCATCTTAAATGTAGGTTTATTCTAAAAGTACGAGCTGAAACGGAGAAATTTGCTAAGAGAGCAAGTTTTCTCGAAAATCCCATTACTCGTTGGAAAAAAATATTTGCAATTGTTAAAATGCTAAAGAAATAAATATTATTTGGCTACTCTGGAGTAACGGCTCAACAAAAAGAATGTCAAGTACTACCAACTTCCAGCACTTTGGGTATAACACTTCCTGAATTTTTGCAAAGCTTCCCGCTCACCAGCCTGCCGTGCACCCCACATCGCCGGAGACGGAGGGGAGGCCCACGGGCAGCCGCTGCCCAAGGCTCAGCCTGTCCGTCCCCCCGAGGTGTGCTGCCTCCCCACGAAAAACCGCTGCTTCTGCCCCTCTTCTGTCCCCGTGCAATCAGGGAGCTGCTCCCGAGGCACTGATTCTAGCCTTAAAAACACATTCCAACGGCAACATAAGCTTTGCAGTCGCTGAAGGAGATTACTGTGCACCGTGCGTTGCAGATGCACTTCCTTGCATTTTTTACATAATATATCATTTTTCTTTCCCCATTATTTTCCAAGTAAGCACAGCCTTTATTTAACATTTACTATTTTCTCCTTGTGGTTGTGGCTGCACAAATTTTTGAGGCAATCTCAAAACCACTGGGTTGGAAATAGTGCCCACCTGACCTGACGATACTCTCTAAGCCATAGCTGCAGACCTTTACCAAAAGCCATGCTGTCATTGGAAAGAAAGCATTTCAAACCACGCCAAGGGTGTACAAAACACTTGGGGAATAAATCCTAGGCAAAATGTTGAGCAATCCAGGTTACATATACAGTAAGAGAAGGGACCACTCTTCCTTGCACACTCTGTCATCCTCCACTCAATGGGATATGAAAGATTTTCCATCACCTCTCATAAAAATCACTCTTCTTGGCTCTGGGAATGTAAGCCATGAAGTCCTTATTTCTATCACCCTGCAACACCCTGTATTTGCTCCTCCCTCAGCTCCCTCCTAGCAGAGAGCAGAGGTGCTTGCCAGCACAGGACCAGTTTGTGGCGTGCCAGTCGGCTGTGGGTGAGGACGATGGATGGATTTTCGGATCCCTGCCTCACATCAGGGGCTCCTTCACAGGGCAGGGAGGGAAGAGAGAGGACAGACCACCCAGAGCACCCCACAGCAGGATCAGGGAGAGTGTCACCAGGCTGACTGCTAGGGACTCATCCCAAACTAACCAATGATCACAGGATATAATGCACTATTATCTAAAATCTGTAAATTAACTTTTTGTGCTATACTGGTTTCAGCTGGGATAGAGTTAATTTTCTTCTTAGTAGCTGGTGCAGTGCTGTGTTTTGGCCAAGATGTGTGAACAAGGTTGATAGCACACTGATGTTTTTAGTTGTTGCTGGGTGATGTTTATACTAAATCAAGGACTTTTCGGTTTCCTGGGCCCTGCCAGCGGGAGGGCTGGGGGGACACGGGAAACTGGGAGGGGACACAGCCAGGACAGCTGACCCGAACTGGCCAAAGGGCTATTCCATACCGTATGGCATCATGCTGAGTATATAAACCAGGGGAAGAAGAAGGAAGGGGGGGACATTTGGCATTATGGCA
>JAVJGI010000065.1:53239511-53254850 GCA_035590275.1 Ibycter americanus
GAGGCTGGCTGGAGGAGAAGCCAGGAACCCAGATGCAGCAGAGGCAAGAAGGAGGGCGGGCTGGTCTGAAGAGGATGGAGAAACAGCACAGACAGTAGATGAACTTTCAGAACCTTTTGTGGGAAAGCCTTGTTGCAGCTGGCTAGTTTTGTAGTGCTGCAACAACTGTCAACCAACACCCCCAGGCCTCTTCCCACTGGGCAGCTTTCCAGCTGCTCTGCCGCAAGCCTGCAGCGCTGTGTGGGGTTGGTGTGACCCACGTGCAGGACCCAGCACTTCCACTTGTTGAGCCTCATACAACTGGGCTCAGCCCATCGGTCCAGCCTGTCCAGATCCCTCTGCAGAGCCTTCCTACCCTCAAGGAGATCAACACTCCCACCCAACCTGGTGTTGTCTGCAAACTGGCTGAGGGTGCACTTGATCCCCTTGTCCAAATCATTGAGGAAGGCATTAAACAGAACTGGCCCCCATACTGAGCCCTGGGGAACACCACTTGTAGCCGGCAGCACCTAGAGCAGTGGTTTTCAGCTCTCAAAAATAAGCCAGCCCTGATGAAGTCATGAAGAATTACCATGAGCAAACACACAACCCAGATCTGGCCTTAAGCTTTTTACCCAGCCAAGGAAGTATCAGTCACCTCCAACAGCAACCACCTCCTGTGCTGCTGGCCTAGGACCAGAGCCTAAAAGACATGAAGGATTGGGCAAGAACCCAGTCCAGCCTGCAGCACTTCTGCTGTGCAAGCTCAGCGAGACCTAGCAGTCACCAGGCCTGCCAGGGCCACCAGCATGGTGTCCCACTGAGACGCAGGCTGGAGCAGGGCAGGATGCTGGCTGGACCACCAGCAGAGCTCATTCTCCCTTCTTGGGCTGCTGGAGCCAAATCTCTCCCCATTTTCCCCAATAGCTATATAGCTACCATTTTACTTGCAAAGCTGAAATTTGAAACGTGAAGCATTAAACATAAAATTGCCCGTGGCACCCAAAAGCATCAGTGGGCTTTGGGACTGCCTGGGGAAAAGAGTCTTTGCTCCAGGGCACAGCATGGCAGTAGCCTTGGGAAGGATGTTGAGGAAATGAGAGATTTGCAGCCTGTGGAGCAGGAAGAACTAAGTTCTTTATTCAGAAGGACCAGAAGCAGTAAGGAGGCACTTACCATGATGCATAAACAGCTCAAGCATTTTTGGAGAACTGAGTTCAGTTTTGAAAACTAAATGTTACAGAAATGGGGAGAAAAGAAAGAACTGGTGATTCGTGATAGGGCCACATAAGCAGGTGCTTACTGCACCTCCACTGAGACCACCCCAACCGCTGGGCTCACAGGGAACATCTGGGTTAAATACCAGTCACTCTAGTACAGCTGGAAACCACCCACAAGTGCTCAGTGAGGGTCTGAGACTCTGAATACAGACTGCAAAACCAGGGATAGCCAGCTCTTCCTTGCAGAGGAGAGCAAGAAAATTGTGATTACTGGTTCCTTGCAAAGCAGAGTGAGTTTGTTGAGCAGAGCCAGTAAAGCAGGTAAGAAAGGGTTTACTGCAAACTATGCGTTGCTCTGTTGCTGAAAGAATAATGCCCAATATTGATTTTTAACAAGTTCATCTCCTTTAGACAAGCTTTAATGGCTCACCTGTTAAACCAAGACAATAAACTGTTCACTACTCTGAGAGTTTTCATTCTTGAGAAAGCGGCTATGTCTGATCAGCTGGAGGGAAATTACTGTCACGCTGTCTTTAAAGAATAGTTCGAGAGGACTTTATTTGGTAATTAACCAGAGCAATGCCCACGGGGGAGGCGAGCGGGACAGCTGTGGTGCTGGCAGCGGGCAGGACAGGGCTGGCAGGCACCGCAGGCTGCGCCCCCCTGGCCCCCAGGGTGCTGCCCCGGGCTTCCAGGGACCAGCACCTCCAGGACCCCCTCTGCCTCACCGCCTGAGTGCGGTTCTGTACTGAGAGCCGCAGACAGAATCTTACCAATTACATAAAAAACCCCGAAATAAATTCACAGCTGCTATCAGGAAAGCAACAAACAGGGATCGTGCTATTCTGAAGAGAAACCGAAGGCATCAGACACAGCCACAGTATCACTGGACACAGTATCAGTTACCGTCATTTAAAAGCAATCTTCGTATCCATTTTGTATTATGATGGTACTGATGGTAATTGAAATATAATCTCTGCCTAGTAATTAACATCTGTGTAACACTCGTAATTAAAAAGATAATATTAATTTGTTCTACAGTTCTCATAAACATTAAGGATAAAGCCAGCTAATCACTTTTTTTTTTTTTTTTTTTAGTCATAGCTGAGATAGCAAAGCTTAAAGCTGCCTCCTAGGTTAATCTGCAGTGATATAATTAAAATATCAGGGATTCAGTAAGCACATGAACCATGGTGAGCAGCTGGATGAAGCTCTGCGGAAAGCAGCTACCTGCTTTCCATGGGCCTGTCCACAACTTTTGTGTCCAACCAGGAAGGACCCCAGGACTAAGGTCATCCCCTGTGGCACTTCACACAAGCCCAGGTGGTGTGGGTGGACACAAAGGGGATGGTGACTCTGTCAGGGCCATGGCCTTGAACCACCAGCATCGCCCCACGCTCCCTGGCTCCGGCTGCCCCAGCTGCTCATCACTGCTGCCAGGTACTGGCTGCCAGCTGTCACCATGGGGAAGGGGGCCAGACTCACTCTGCAAACGATGGGCTCCACCTGGAACCAGGAAGGATCCATTCCCAAGTCCTCCCTGTCCGGCCAGGGGCATGGTCCACTCAGGGCCACCAGTGACTGGAAGTGGCCTGCGCCACTGCCTTCCCTTGGGGACACTCCCTTGGTCAGTAACTCCTTTGATCCCTGTAATTACCATGCTGGTTCCCAGCTACTGCTGTGTGACAACCCACGGAAAACAGCACGTCCTGCAAAGCCACAAAAGCATGTGAGTTACAGGTAGTATCAGGTGCGAACTGCTGACAACCCCCACTGAAAATCACCTCAAATTTATCAAATCAGATTCATCTAACCAAAAGCGTTCTCAAAAAGGCAACAGTCATGTTGACTCTGACAAAAGCAATGACCTGGCAGCTGGGTCCTGGGCATCTGACCACACTGCCCAGCTCTGCAGATGTTCTCTTCTCCCAACACCAAAAATGAGCAAACAAGGAAGGATGGACAGACAGACAGATGTGCTCTCTCGAGCAGAGCTGGAAGTGCAGCTATGGGCAGCATGAAACTGTGCACCTTTGGCAGGATGAATCATGAACAAAAAGCAAATTGATAATTACCTGATACACAGCACAGTAAAATCAGCTGATCTAAGGGGAAAGGGCTAGTGCTGAAGAGCACAAGTGCCCCCTCACCCTCATCCCCCTGGCCCCCAGAGGCAGCTCCCCTACAAGAACAGGCCCAGAAGAGGCACCCAACACCTCAAGGACACTGGTCCCTTGAAGGTGTTCCCCCTCTGCGGTTGCTGACCCAGAGCTTGGCTCAATGAGCTCAAGAGGCTGGAAACGCTAAAGGCAGCTGGCACCGCAGGAGCCTGTGCAGCCTCTCACCATCCCCTCAGGGCTGGTCCTCGTGGAGGGCGTTCTGGGCAAACTGGAAAATTTCAGACTTGTCCCTAGAAGAGCTCCTCTGATGATGTCGTTGGCCCAGCAGGCAATGGGTCTTGTGCAATTCGGAGGGACCTCCCAGCACCTTGTTGCGAGCCCGCAGCTGCGATAAGAGCCCCACAGCCCCAGCATCCCAGGCACCCCGGGGAGGCTGAGCCACTGCAGCCAGAGGCAAAGTCCTGGGAGCAGGACTGCAGTTGCATGCAACTTCTCCATGACGCTTACCCCACGCTCAGCAGGGATACGTTACTATAATACTGTCTGATCCTGAATAAAAACATACTTTGAAACAATCAAAAACCTTCATTGCTTGATTGTGCAGCTTATTTAACCAGAACTTTGTTCTGGGAACAGTTTTGACAGCAGTGTCTCTGGCAGTGTTTTTCCCAACTATTATCTCCAGCACACAAAGACCCATTTAAAAGAATGGGACATCTGCAGCTCTGGTCCCAGCGCCATTCTGCACAGCAATCTTCTGTATTATGCCATGTTGACGAACCAGGCTTGGTGACACAAACACGCGGGTGGCTGCTGGCCATGATGACAGCACTCCTCCGCCTTTCCACATCTCTCCAGCTTTCGGCCATGCCTCTGGACCAGGAAGGCACTGCTCAGGGCCAGCCCTGCATGGCAGACCCTCCCTGCATTTGGATGGTCACCCAGGCGGTTGTGATCCTCAAAACAACGGACACTTCCAGGTATAACGCTCACATTGCTGCTCCTGCCTGCTTCCACAACCTGCCTGGCTTACAGACTGGGGGCACAGGGCACCAACAGGTACCTACTGCTGCTACTGGGCTGTTCTCTGCAAATAGCCCCACATCACTGGGCTCCTGACGGGCACAGCAGCGGGCACAGCAACTCCGTACAGCCGATCTCCAGCCTTCACGGAGGGGTCCGTGCTGCGCACACCCGCAGGGCTGCACCCAGGCACAGGCACCCCACCTCCACAGGCACCCAGTACTGTAGCAGCTTTTCTGCAATTAATGGTTTCAGCCAGTTAGGACCACTTTATAGCTACATCTCTAAGAATAACAACAAGTATTTTAATAATACAGTCTCCCCTTCAGATGCAAAGGTCAAAACCAGAACCTACCTACTCAGGTATAAAGCAAATTCAAAGGTGTAAAGTTGCCGTGAATGGAAAATTACTGCGATTCCCAGGATCTATGCTCTAAGTACAAGGTTACCAGCTCTGCCTTCACATCTTCAAGAGCTGATTTTGTTTTCTGCTCCGAACACCTCACCACATTTCACTCCTTAAGGTATTTTTCATGGAGTCTTATGACTTTTACTTTTTCCCTGCTGAAAAGTTGTGCTTTATCACAAGATTGATGAAGGACTGGTTTGTCAGAACACCATAAATCATTAAAATCCCTTTAACTCAGTACTGCTGTTAGCTGCAGCCAAGTTGTAACAGTAGCTGATAAAACTTTTATTCATAGCAAGCCTGTTGTTGTTTTCAGGTCGTGTCAACACCTCCATTAAAAATCCCTTTCTCAGTTGCTTACGCTAGAGATGAAAACCTCTTCCGACCCAAAATAAAACCTGCTGTTCCAGATCGCACCTCAGCATGCCATACATCAATACATTTAACTCTGCAGTCCTAAGGATGTGTTCATGTTCTCATCTTGTGCAAATCTGCAGACCTAAAAGCTCAACAGACCCATACAGATTTATATCATCTGCGAACAGGGCCAGCCCCCTGTGTACCAATAAAGTAAAACACATCTCATAGGTTTAGCTGGGAGCGTGCTCAAATACATGAAAAACTAGGCTTGCCCGTATTTTTTTTTTTCTTTTCCAGAATGAACAGTATTTCTGTCTTGGTGTTGACATAAATGGCACACAACCAGCACACTGAAACTATGTCGGGAAAAGCTCTCCTTACTGGCACTTGCACACTGCAAGTGGGGAGTCGAGTTCTAGCTGGTGTCTATCATGGAATATTTCCCAATTCTCCTACAAGTATTCACGAGAGGGGGATCCAGAATGTTGTCTACATGCTCTAAATCCTATGATTTAAAGAAATTTTAAGTGGTTCAAATTAAGCACTTCCTTTTAATGTCACACTGAGAAAATGACGTCTCGTCAGACATTAAGCAGATGTTTTTATAATTGAGTTTTGGATACGGGTGATTATTTGACTTGCAGTTCAAAAAAACGTGTAAGATTTCCTTACCTCATGAGAGACATTAATCCAAACAAACAAGGAAAAACTAAAGTGACAGCAACATAAACCTAAGAAACAAAAAAAAAGGAGCATTTTTCTTTACTTTTGTATGCCCTCGTTCTCCACCCTCTCTCCTCTTGCACACTAGCTATTATTAATTTGATAGAGATTACAGTCAGTCAGATATCTCAAAATCTGATGTCTTTACTAAATTCGAAAACAAAAAATGTGGGCATTTTGGATCATCCTTTGATCACAGTCTTGAGCACGTGTCTTCAGTGGTGTCTGGCCTGGATTTGCTGCCCTTAAGGACACAGAGCAGCAGACCCTCACTGGGGAGGTTTCAAAGTGGACAGGAACCGTGTTTCCCACTGTACGGATGGCTCTGCCAACAGCGGGGAGGAGGACAAACAGGGAGATGTGTTCTGGAGCTGTCATGCTTCCTACGGAAAGGCTGTTAGGCATCTAAATTTTTATGTAGCTTTGATCACACACTCGTATCTCTTCTGGGTTTTTCTGGCTTTAATATTATTTAAAGAAGAATGATGAAAAATCAGATCAACCTGCAGAAATCCCTGAAGACACCATGACCCACCTTCTTTCTGCCTTTTGGATGGATCCAAACCTGGATCCACCATTCACTCCAGTTCAGCAGCACTCCACTGATTTACATGAGGATCTGGACCCCTGTATACAACTACAGATAACAAATCCTTTCTGAATAAAATGTGGAAAGTACGTCTTCCTATGGCTGACATACGTTTTGAGTTAAGTCTTGTACTTGGACTCAGCTTTCGTTATGGCCATGATTACATTCTGTGATGTTTTATATGCTGGTCAAAGAGGCAGACAAAGTGATTTTTTTTAGTTACATATTTGATAAAACTTGGGAACAGAGAGAAATCTAATTATTTCCAATGAAGAATGGAGGGCTTTATTTAATCTCTGAACATAAATTAATGTTGAAGGTTTTCCTGATCCCAAGGCAAGAACACTCACTGTGCTATTTTGAAAAACCTCATCACTCATCTTGAAACAGCGCTGCTGGGCAATGGCACTGAAAGCGATGTGGCCTAACTTCTTCATTTGTTGGGCTGCTGCCGCAACGTGCCTCCCAGGCACCAAAGTTTCCATTCCATACTGAAGTAAATAAATATAGGTATAATTTTTCAACTAAGAAAGAAGGGGATACTCATGTTTCACAGTGCAAAACCTTCAAGAGGTAGGTCAATGCCACTAAAGCAAAAGGCTTTCTTTTTCATTGGTAGAAGCTTGCTTCATCACGCTGACGTGCTTACCACCAAATTGCTACAAAGGGATCTGCCCAGGTAGGCATCTCCTCTAGTGAAGGTCCTCCATACTGAAAGACCTTGTTTTTCAGCACCAGGCCTGAGGTATTGCAAGGAAACCCTAAGAGCTATCACACCACAGACACCTGTGCCTAAGATGCCAGCAAATTGTGAAGTGGCTCCCACAATAAAGATGAGCAAAGCCCACTTCAGTTCATTAAAAACAGCTAATATGCCAGAGCTACAAAAACCTCCCAGATCTTTATATCAGCCGTTGGGTCTGCCAGCTGGCAGTCAGAAATCAGAATAACTATAAACAACTGTTACTTGACAGCAAATACCTCTGTGCACATACTATGCATGTTGCACACAGCGTTAATTTCTCCGTCGACCACAGCACCACTCTCCAGGTTTAAAGTCAGTAACTTTGCTGAATGGAAGTTTGACCAGGTTATAGTCCCATCTGATCACATTTGCTTTTCAATATTGCAATAAAATCCCTAGTATCTTTCCTGCAGGAAAAAGGACAGTTCAAACCTAGACCTTGTAGGACCTGACCAAACATAGCTTTATTTTCCCTTTTTCCTACACACCCAACACTCAACACAAAGCTTTTGGAGGGCCACCAACAGAGACTATACTAAGGAACTATCACAGTATACAAATGGTAAAAGTGTCAGTGAGAAAATACCATCTTGGAAGGGAGAGGATTAATGATAATTTGCGGTTAATACCAACTTAGCATGCCTAGCACAACTCTATTAACTACTGATGAATTTCATTACCACCATTGTTGACCCTTCCTTTAGAAAAAGCAAGAAAGTGAATGTTACGGCAGCTCCTCAAGGAGATGTCTCCTCCAACTCCACCATCGACCTCCACACATGCAGAAACTCAATATACAAAATATATCGAGTCTCTTATCCATAAGGAATCTCTTGCAATTCTTCTAACGATTGATTTCTGTCACAGCTGGCTGGAGAGAGCCACGTCTCCTGGAAGGGACAGCTGTAGAGGCTGGGGAGATGGAGGTCCCTTCCAGATGGAGGGCACAGGGGCTGTGCACGAGCCCAGACACAGACAAACCCCCCTGCTTCTCCTGGCTGGTCTCCTTCCTCCATCACTGCAGCCACCCCACCGGCTGAACCCGAGCAGATGAGTCACCAGCAGACAAGGGGCTGCCTCCACCCTGTTGTCAAGAAGCCACAGCACTGCTTCACAAGTCAGACCTACCAAACAGTACTTAATTATATCGTATTACCAAAATGAAGAAATATGCTTCAAGCATTCAACGGCAGAGAAGAGGATCTTCCTGCTGCGGCTCTCCTATTAGGCATCTGTGAAGCTTTTACATTTCCACTCATTAATACCGCTGAGTTATTCACCATCCCTCAAGCGGCCCATCATCATGTGTGTCTCCATGAACATCAGACAGCACTTACAGAGCTGAGTCATTGCTGTGACTTCAGCCTGGCCTCCCAGAGGAGCCAGCAGCGACCCGACCCAGCCCTGCATGACCAATGGCAAGCTCACCAATTTCAGAGCAAACTGTGCTCGCTGGCTTAGTGGCACAGGGCATCGGGAAGGGGCAGCTCAATAGCTGAGCTCATCACTGCCACCGAGCAGCAGTGCTTGAGCACAGCTTAAATTCTGCCTCCATCGTGGAGGCATCGCCCAGAAGAGGATCTGCTGCCAAGAAAGGTCTCCAAATGGAGTACTCTGCCCAGGAACATAAGATACTCTCCCTGTCTTATCCTCTCTGATAAGCCAAAAGATAATAGCAGGGGGCTAAAATCTATTTTTCTCATCTTATGCAAGTGTTCTCCCTAACGTTTGCATTTGAATAGATTTCCCTACCGAGGAAATAAGGTAGTGCAGAGCAGAGCCGAGAGCCTCGGGGTGCAGCACGCTGCATGGACCTCTGCAGTAAGCACACGTAGGGCACTATTTCGTAACAAGATGAGTGGCGGCCAAACAAGGCTCCTACATCCTTGCTAAATGGCACTTGTCAAAATGGCAGCTGTGAACAATGGGTTGGTTGTTATTTAATCTTCCGTATGGTTTGGTTTAACTGCACCATTTGCTGAATATGAACAGATATATATTTTATACCGCATTGCCCTTTATTTAGAGGCATTTTTAGCACTTACTTTTACAAAGAATTCTTAGATCAAAAGTAATAATATAGCACGACAATCTTACTGCAACTCTGTGAGTGAACAACATTAACAGAAGGATTCTCCGTGGATTTTGTACATAAATAGTAACTAAACGGGAGGTGAGAATGAAAAGCAGAGACACAAAAGACTTCTGTTTAATAAATACTGTTACTTTCCTTTCTTGTCTTTCTTTAAAAAAATCTCACGTGTTTACAGTCCAGACTGTTTTCCAGAGGGAGGTAGAACTCCTGATCCTACAGAAAAAATACAGTTTATTGCAACTGTGATGGGTCAATAGGATTAAAAAAAGTATAAAACATTAGAGAAGCATATTTACAATTGTTAAAGCAATACTATAGTTAAGGTTTTATTTCAGAGAATGCAACCTCCAGTTTGTATGAAAATGGAAAGCACTAAATTTAGAATTCATCAATGTTTTCATTCCTAATCTTTTAATTTTATCAGATTATTGAAACAGCTAGTACTTTTGCTATCCACATGATATAAATGAACATGCCTAGAACCTTCCAGCAGGTGACCCTTGCTGGGTTCTATGTGACAGCCCCTCACTGCCCTGACAGCACCCACACCACCGCAGAGCAGTCATATTGCTCCCTGCAGAAAGAAAGACAGGTGGAAGAAAGCATCATTCCAGGACTCGAATCCACTGAAAATCACATCCTATTACTTATGCTGCTCAAAAAACGTGTTCTTTATTTCTTGGCCGTTTTCTCTGAAGTTCTTCGCTTGTGACAGGCTGAGCAGCTTGACCTTTCCCTCCGCCTGTTGTTTGATTCCATTTCCCCAAGGCCAAAAGTAGTATTTAGCACAAAGATATAGCAATAGAGGCAAAAAAAGACCAGGTACCTAATGACAGAACAGAACACAGTTGAGGCATGAGAAACAGTCTTTTCTGTCTCCTCCCTACCAAACCCAAGGCCAGGCTGGATGGGGCTGGGAGCAACCTGGGCTGGTGGCAGGTGTCCCTGCCCATGGCAGGGGGTTGGAACTGGGTGATCTTTAAGGTCCTTTCCAACCCAAACCAGTCCATGATGAACCCATCAAACTTGGGCAGAGAATGAAACGAGAAGCACAGAAGTCCCAGGGCATAACTGCTGATAGCGTGCTTGGACACTGTAGGAGGAAGGTTTTCTGTTTCTGAAGAGCAGCAGGGTCTCAGGGACACTGGGCAGCACATGCCCTGCCCTGCTCCAAAACAAGGCACGTTCGCACGCGTGGCCGAGCCCTGCACTCCTGCACGCTGGGTGCTCTGTGCAAGGGACTCAGCCAGCTCATCTGCTGCAACGCAGCGAGGTTTTCTGTGTCTGTACAAACATTTGTACCGCGCTTGGCTGAATTAATTAATTGTCGGAGAGCAGCCAGACAAATATCAAGCTTCTGGGAAACTGGAGAGAGCAGCAGCTCTCTGCCACTTGTTATCGGCAAAAAGGCACCCTTTGTGCAACAAATATACATTCCTGGTTTCCTTAAATGTTTCCTAATGAAGTAACTACTCTACATAATGCAGGGCAATTTTTCAGGAAGCTTTTTCCAGCCAGTCAGAGAAGGAAAATACTCATGCAAACATCCAGTATGCTGCACTTTGATAATTCCGGCTATTTTCTGACCATAGCACACAGGCCTCAGATGCCACAGTGTTCACGCACCATCCTGCTGAACAAAGAGCAGAACCACGCTGACTAAAGGACTCAGTAGCATGCCTGGACCGGAGGGGTTCACTTAAGCTGAACCACTGCATAAAAAGGAAAGGTCTGTCTGAAGCACTTACCTGTATGTACAGCAAATGACTCCAGGATCCCCAGATTTTGTAAGGAACATGGTCAGACATAATGATTTTAAGCAACACCATAAATAACCAGGACTGAAGCTAACCTGGCTAGACTCATACAACAAATTGTGTAGCTTTTACAACGCAATTAGGTAGTGAGACTGTAAGGCTCATTTGCTTCCCAGGAAATAAAAGTTCTAAAGAAAGACTGCCTGGAAAACCACAGCCCTTTTGCAAAAGGGTCTTATGTCAGCAACACGTCCTGCCACTTTTGAAGGGTAGATACCCGTACAGGGGCACCCAGCTCATTACACAGTTTAAGAAATAGTATATAGTTTACAACCATAATGTTGGTGCTTCCTCCCTTTGGGGCCAACGATCCACAAAAGGAAGGCAGCACCTAACAAACATCATTAAGCTCTGTGTGTTTGTGTAGGTATGTATATATATACATTGCTCTCCTAGTAGGAGCCGGTTCCACAGGTCAGGGTAACACAAATAAAAATCCTGTTCTACTTCTCAGATGCAGTTCCACAACAGTAAAGAAGCACCTCTTGGTTGCATCACTACCAAGTTACCACTTGGGACATGCTTGCCAGCACGGGGATAGGGACCAAAGGCTAAGGTGCAGAGGAACACAGGAAAAGGCACCCAGAGGCCAATGCAGAAGGTCACCAAACTCTGAAGCCATGCAAAACAGAAATGGTATGCAAGTAGAAATTAAATAGAAATGGTACATAATACCGACACAGAGGTCCCTGCAGACTCAGCTGGCTGGTGTGCAGCTTGGGGCAACCAGACACTGGGCAATACGGCAGTCATGGCAGGGAGGAGACTCCATCCCAACCAGAAGTAACAAGAAATGCACTCTCATGGTCTTCCCGACCTTGTCACATGAAATACCAAACCCTCTATAGAACTCCTCTGATCCACCTCTAAAGGTCTATTCCACAACAACTTTTTCCACATCCTTTTTGCCTGTCTCCAGAATCCATCAACATGGTTCATCTGGCAAACCACTACCTAATTCTTAGAAGACTGGAAAAGAGACAATTTCAAAGAAGAAAGGCAGGCAGGAAAATTGGGAGGAATAACAGCACATCATGTGCTTGTCAATGGGAAAGATGCTTCCTAGTAAGTCTGGCTCATGAGAAGCTTCTGTCCCATGGCAGCTCTAGCCTAGGTGCTGCAGCTGACTTCTGGTGCACAACACAGGCACGAAGTCTCTCTGACTGTGTCTGGTCTATCATTACAACAATTGTTCTATTCTTAATTGTATACCAGTTGCATCAGTTTCTATTTCTCATGTTCCATTTTTTCTTCATTGCTGAGACACAGAAAATCCTAATTGCCTTTTACTGGCTTGTGGGCAGCTCCTGTATTCACCACAGAAAAACCACAACAGAACTGTACCCAGTACAGCATTATGGATTTGGGTCTGTACAATTACCATGAGATTCAGATTTGGGTTTTAAGCAGTGCATAGATACTTCAATAGGAAGTCATGAACTTCAGACTTCTTTGAATGCTGATCCAACCCACAAGAAGAAATACATTATGTGAAGAAAAGGAGAAAGTCTCCTTCTGCACACATCATTGAATTATGGTGCTGCCTAGGATAACAAAATGGGTGCATCCCATAATGGTTTGGGTAAACCCAGACAACATTTACTTTAATAAACTATTATAAAAGTGCTTAGAGAATATTTGCTGTATTATGCTGATATATTCATAACAACACAGGACATTGTTCCTTATCATTTATGACATTAAGTGGTTTGAATTGGACCATGAGCATTAACAGAACATCTGAAAGTCATAAGATGCATCTTCTAAGGACCTGCAGATGACTTAGATGTACAACGGAGCTTCAATTTTATTGTTGCTAAATCCTGCATCTGATGCAGAAACACCCCATGCTCTTAGGTCAATTAACTAGCTTGTGGAGGTGTGTGGTATGATGGCTTGTCAGAACAAAAAAAAATTAAGATCCTAATGCTGGTCATATTTAAGCCACTGAGAAATTTGTAATTAACATTAGCAAAGCAGGACACTTTTTTTTTTTTTACTTTAAAAATAAGACTTTTTTATGCTGGCCATGTTTGATCAGCAGTCTGGTGTTGGCTGCATGGCTTCAAGACCAGGCACAGACTCTTGGGTAGCTTATGGCTGAACCAGAGTTTCTCTAAAGGGTCGTGCTATACAATAATCAGATTTTCAACTATTAATCCAATCAGGTGCCAAAATATTCTGCTTTCTGTCCTCACAGATGGACGATAGTTTACTGAAATTCAGTAACACATTTAGGTTGGTTTTCTTGGTAGCCACACCATCTAACCCAGCTCTGCCCTCTCCTACTCCCACTGCTTTTCTTGTGAGAGTCCATGAGACTCCTGAAGAATCTGGAGATCTCCCATGCTCAACATCTCCTCCACCTCTCCAAGGCCTTCAGCTCTCTGTCTCTTTACCCCATAATTAGGTTGGCCCTTCTGAACACAACTGTCAGTGTTTGATTCAGAGACACCTGCCACTGAATGGACAGCACATGCTAATCCATATAAAGGTCTCCTTAATCAGAGACCTAGAAATGAGATTGCATTTGTGGCTTAGGCACAGTGGGGTGGGAGTGGTGTGTGTGCATTTTGTAGTTAGAATTTAATATTGAAAAGTATTGAAAAATATTAATATCAAAAAAATTCACATGCAAGAGCTAACAAGAATTAGAGCAGGGAACAGCTATTTAGCCTTGGCGCATACATGGTAATATACGTGAGAAAAAATTTCTGCTGACAAAGCCACAGCAAGCTTTCATTGCGTTGACGGGCAGAGCAATCTTGTGGTTCACCTCAGGATGTTGCTTCTGCTTCCAGACTAAGAGGAGCCCCTGCAGTGATGCTGAGAATGCACACCCCACAAAGACAGTCACTGTGTGTCTATCAATCACGTCTGCCACAGGCACCACCTGCTTCCCCGTGCCAGTGCTCCGAGAACAAACAGAGGTCTGTCAGCCTCCGAGGCTTCCCGTGCAGCACCCCTTGCAATGCCTCCTCTGGTATTTAGGAGTGTGAAACAGCAGTGATAGCAGGGAATGCAAAACAAAAGCAGCACTACCTTCAGATGGACACACAGCACGGGTTTTGTCTGGCAAGAGGAGACCACAGAGGAGACCTGAAGGTCCAACCAAGTCCAGGCAGAGATAATGTGGTAAAGGAAAACCAGGCAAAGAATATGGCAGAGAGATGTCCGAGAGGGTCCAGCCTGCAGTCCTAAATTGACAGAGAGCTAGCTTGGGTTAGTAACAACAATAACTGAACATACATTTGCAATAGTCACAAGTAATTGGAAAAACACCTTGTTTTTAAAAGGGCACATGAGAACGTGCTGGAGATTCCCATCCATAGGGACTTCACTGCCACCCTCCTTTTGGGCACCTGGAGACAACTGTGGGACTCTGATAGAGGATTTTGTGGAGGAAAGAGAAAATGCCCCTAAGAAAGCTTGGCTTCTGCCTCCAACTTACAGGACTGAGCTGTACCCTCTTGGGAGTTGTTTCTTTTGCCTACACCATAACAGCACTGCATCATTTTACTCTTTATAGCAAACAAGAACTTCATAGTCTTTACACAAACATGTCATGTGGAAGATGTATTATGGATTTGCTGTCTAGGCTTCCTCCCACTAACGACCTTTTTGCAAACTGCAGTAGGAAAGCAGTATATGTGCCTATCACTGGGTGACTTCAGGGCTGAGAAAGCCCTGAGGCAGGGTACAGGGACTGAAGAAGGCTGGGCTGCCCCAGAAACAGCAGCATCTTCATCTCCTTTACTATCTTCAGGGATTACCTGATCCACAGATCCTTGCTTTGCAGAGCAGAGCAAGTGAAAAGCGGATTCTTCAAATGGCAACACGATTACAAGTGCAACGAGGCAGCTTGAAGCCTACAAAGGCACTGGTCACGGCTGCCAGCAGGCACATCCCCGGACATGCAGCAGCACAGCCAAGCCAAGAGCCGGCAGCAGCAGCAGCCTCCCCTCGCTAGCTCTGCCTGGTTGCACCTCTGCTGCCCCAGCCAGAACGGCGCGCGGAGCTGGGATGTCACCACAGGGCCCCCCAGCCAGATCTGCTGTCGGAGAGAGCTGGAGAGGCATTTTTACATGGGCATGCAGTGACAGGATAAGGGGGAATGGCTTTAAACTGAAAGACGGGAGATTTAGATTAGATATCAGGAAGAAATTCTTGCCTATGAGGGCGGTGAGGTGCTGGCACAGGCTGCCCAGAGCAGCTGTGGGTGCCCCATCCCTGGCAGTGCCCAAGGCCAGGCTGGATGG
>JAVJGI010000065.1:53254950-53273387 GCA_035590275.1 Ibycter americanus
TGGGAGCAGCCTGGGCTGGTGGAAGGTGTCCCTGCCCGTGGCGGGGGGTTGGAACTGGGTGATCTTTAAGGTCCCTTCCAGCCCAAACCCTTCTGTGATTGTACAACCCCACTGCCATGGAAATGAGGGTGTTTCATCTTGCTGCTCTCAGGCATGGCATGCATGCTGCAAGTGCGTACACCCGCCCTGCCACATCGCAGGGCCGCCCCGGACACAGTGGTGCCACCTTCCTACCCCGCCGTGCCTTACAGACTCAATTAACGACATCCCAATTAAACAGGCTGGTTTGTGCCAGGGAACAGCATTTGTTGCTGCAGGGAGGCTCTTGCCACATGGATGAGTCACTCTGGGCTACACATTTTTTTGGAGAGGGATAACACTGGCTTGGAGCAGGCATGGATGGGCAGAGGGGTGCACGTGGCCAGCAGTGCAGGGCCACATCCACCAGGTCCATGAAATCCAGCTGGTCATCACCGCACCACACCTCACTGGGACTGCCTGGCTGCCAACTTTTAGCCTACAGAGGTTGGGTTTCATTGCACTTACAAACACAGACATACTTTTTCCTTTTCATTTCATGCTAACTTTTTAATAAATCAAAATATTTATATAAAATTATATAAAACTTGAAAAATTTTATATTTCATGTTTCCTTTTTTCTTCATTTGGTAAAGTCCAGAAGCAGCAGGGGAAGGAAAAAACACAGGAAAAAACCCCAAACAAACAGCTTGTTTGGAAGTGGATACCAGAGGCAGGTACTAGTGACATCCCTGGGGCACCAAAATTAAAGAATGAGAGTGATGCAAGAGTGAGGAAATGAGGGACAGAACCGTTCAGCACCCTTTTCCATCACTTACCACAGTTACAATTGCTAGTGACAGTTTATCACACTGCCAACATACAACACACAAATAGCGCTGGCACATCCTGAGGCATCGCCACTCATGCTGTGACATTTTGAATCAGCGCATCCTGTGGGAAAGTCGGGACCGCTGCTACCCACAGCGGCAGCCTGCCCCGAGCGCCACGTCCGTGTACTGCCTGCTCCACTGCCGGCAGTGCCAGCCCCAGTGGGGATGGAAGGGGGACAACAACACAGCATCGCACCCAGACCTGCTCCTCCTGTTTTCCCTAAAAGGAGCTCCGCTGCATTATAATGCAGGCTCACGTCATAAGAGATCCAGTCTGCTGGACTTGCTTACGGCTTCATGAATTAAACATACATCCCTGCTTTCCTAAGAAAATGACGTTATGGGATTTTTTTTCTTTCACACCCACCCTTACCAACTTCTAGAACTGCTGGCCAGTTTCAGCCAGATTTTACAGATGGATGGACATCTCAAAGACATCAAAGTTCCTCTCAGCTTTGTGAAAACCAATCAGACAGCACAAAAGACAGAGATCCAGGAGGAGGGAAAGGTTCCATCATTAATTAAATCACATTATTAGACACCAGGGAATCCTCATGTATTCATCACACCAAGTCAGGCTTCACTGCTATGCATGAGTTAGTAGAGACAAGCTTTGTTCTGGCAACAAGACACTAGATCCTCTGGGTGCTGGTGCACTTTGATAGCAAAAGATGACTTGACAAGAGAAAATGACAGAACTTCAGGGGAGGAGTAAAGAGGCACTTTTCCCAACAGCTCTGCAAGCACGAGGTGGAGCACGTCTAGAAAGTGTGGGGGAGCAAACCAAATGAAAACGTCTTCTGGGTTGTTTTGTAGTGGATAAGGAGAGAGATTGGCTCATGCACAAATTTTATCCTTGGTTGTGCATAAGACCTGCAGTGCATTTCTCAACTCCCAGCGCGCAGCTAGCACAACCAGCACACTCTGCCTGTTCCCCATGGCTCGGCAGGAGAAGCTGTATGAGCAGGGATATCTGTTGGTGACTCAAGAGAGGGTGTCACATACTGCACAGAAAAGCCATTCTTACCCCGTGAAGAGGCTTCAGCAAAATACACAGGAGACCTCCCTTGACACAAGATGCAATGAATCAGTGGACAAAGTACAGCGAGCTCAAGGTTAGCACCTGTTTGAGAATAAGCATTACATTCAAATGCCACAATTTGCAGCCAGCATCCAGTTTTCCTCCAAGCCTCCTGACGACTAGGAACCAGCAGGTTTCAGGACTCGGGAGGGACAGAGGCTGTCTGAGCCGTACAATGAGAAACCGTGGGAGTGAGTGGCAAGCCTGGCACACAAAGCGAAGCCATCGCACTCAACAGCCAGCTCCCGGGAGCTGCTGCTCACGCATGCCCCTCTGCAGCAGCCTGTATCCACACCCCCACGCCCCGCACACAGGGATTGCCCAAGAAGGGGGATGCAGCAGCTGCGCAGCCCCAGGGCAGGCAATGCCACCCCTCCACTGTGCTCTGCTCTGGGGCAAGTCCCCGCCATGCTTGGAAACCTGCAGAGGTGGCCCAGGGGCCATCAGTGGGTTTTTGGGTGGAGGAGGGTGCTTCCACCCTCCGCTCTCTTACACCGCTTTCCTGTCCAAAGCCTCCCGGCTGCTGGCGTGAGCATCAGTTCCACCTCCCATCCCACCTCATGTCCCACGCCGTCGTGACTCATCCACAGGGAATGATGGGGGCTGAAATAAACCCCAGGCAGTTTCTAATGCAAATGTTAATAAGGCACTGGGTATATAATAATAACAAAAGTGGGCAGCTTTTACTATAAATCACTGTCTTATGAAGTCTGATCCTTCAGAAACCCCCAAACAGGTCCCTGGCGGGGGCACACAGTACCATGTCCCAGGCCTCCTTCCAGCTGAAGTCACTGCTCACTCCGTCACTCAAGATCATTCCGCAGCATTTTCTGCTCTGTACTTTTACTGCTGCTGCCCCACAACCCAAGACATGGACAGTAAGGTAGTGATGGACGGCATCATCACTTCGGCTTTTCATTCTTTGCCATCCTCTCTCCTGCAGCTTTTATCGACGACACACTTGGAGCTTAGCAACATTCAAGAAAGAAAAAAAAATCACTAAATACTACCTTACTACCTAGGAGGTTGTATCAGAGGGAGGATCATGCTCCATGTGCTCCGTGTTTTCTTGGGCACCCACTCCTGGTCACTGCCAGATGAGGGGTTGGGCAGGGAGCTGCTCCTGTGCCGGACACTACAGTGAAGCATGTCCTTCACACCGCTACTCCTGTAATTGTGTATCTCCTGCCTGGAGGACCCACGACATCCTGCAGACACCTTGTGTAGCTTTGGGGACCCAGGAGGACGGTGCCTGACCAGCGCCAGTGCAGCCAGCAAGGCCTTTCCTTCCTCAAAGGAAACCGTGCCCAGTGAAACCTCACCCAGGCAGGGCCGGGTGGTCCAACACCAGGGGCTCTTCGGTGCCCCGGGACTCACGGGCATCCCCCGCCTGGCTGGCCCCCTCTGCTAACCACACCGCCATTTTAACAAGCACATTTCCACCTCCGTAGCCTCCCGGCAGCATGGCAGGCCTTCCCGCCGCCCTGTGCTGCCAGGGTCGGGCCACCGGCAGCGTGCGCAGGAGGGACAGGGCCCATGTCTGGCGGGGACATGTGTCTGCAGACCCTATCCAGCGCGGCAAACCCTCGGCAAAGCAAGGGCAAAAAACACCTGTGGTATTTTAATGCCAAAGGATTACGTTCCTAGCCTTTCTTTTGGGGCAAAACTCCAACATTTATGAAGCTGGAAATAAAAGACAAAGGATCAAGCCTGTGTTGATATCAAAGAGGGATTCAGCTGAGAATAGACTTTAAGGGAATTTTATTTACAGTATGTCTAGTGGGTGGGCATTTATGACCTTTAGAAAACAGATTAAAGCTTTTCTATACCCAGCTTCAGGCTGTGTGGATTGCTAAAGCGACAAAATCATTAAGTCAAAGTACTTTTGCCAGGCAAAGCATGTTACAAGTGAGCTTCCTTCGGGAGGGTCAGCGAGGGGCACCCTCAGGGAGCCGGCCCTCCCCGGCAGGGCAGGCCTGCGGGAGGAGGGATGCTCTGTCTGCAGCTGCCATGCTGGGACAGCCGCCCCTCACCGCAGCCTCTCAACCCGTCCCTCACGGCCTCTCACTCGGTCCCTCATGGCAGCCTCTCACCCACCCCCCACGGCGGCTCCCGCCCCATCCCCTCGCGCCTCCATGCCGCCCGCACCGGCAGGCCGCACCGGCAGGCCGCGGGGGTTGCCTGGGGTCCCCATTCTCCAGGCCTCCCTGTGCAGCCTGACAGCTATAAACACCTCTTCACTGCCAGACGGGCTCCCCTGAACCTTTGCAGGCTCTATTTTAATGGGACTTCACAAATTAATTTTAATGGGAACTTCACCAATTACTCAAAAAAAAAAAAAAAAGAAAAAGAAGAAACATGAAAGCGGCGCGCGGCAGAGCCCTGCAGACTGCCCGCGCAGGCCCACCCACTCCACGACGTATTTGTTCACTCTGGCAAATTCCATTTCACGCCACTGCTCATTCCAGCCCCCATCCCCTCGCTTAATCCCCTATTTCTAGCAGCGGACAAGGACATAAATCCATGCTGAAGAACTTCAGATATGTTTTTATTTCTTCACAGCAGTAAAGCGGAAATAATGAATTCCCATAACCCTATCCAGCTCTTTATCCCTTGGAAAAGGTTGTGGCAGCTGATTCGAGGGAGAACGGAGAGTGAAGCCCAGGTGGGAGGAGGAATACAGGAGTGGACACTCTCTCAGATGCCTCCCAGTTCAAATGGATTTAAGAAGACTTAATCCAGGAGAGGTCAATTTTTACAAAGGGAGATGTCAGGATACCTGCAATGCCACAAACGCCTTCTGAGATTTCCAGGTCTCGTCATGTCTCTTGTGAAGCATAATGAAACTCTGAGCGTGTCTCCCCTTAAAACTGGGGGTCACAAATTGCCTCACATTCTGGAAACCCTCTCCTGGCTACTGCTCCTTGGGTAATGGCAATGGAGCAGCTAAAACCTGAGCAACTGCCGCTGCTTGAGAAAGGAGTCTGTGCTACAGCAGAAACGCAATGTTCCTATCAAAATACTGAAAACCAAATAATATTACCTCTAGTATGTATGGAAAATATTACACATTTGCTAATTTGAGTAAACATGGAATTGAGCATGACCTTCCTTTAATTAACAGTATATTAAAGACAATTAAACCCATCTCTAGGAAACAGAAATTGGCTGGTTTTTGCAGATATGCCAGAGACACAGCTCAGGGGCTCTCCAGTCTCTTCAAAAGCGATTGCTGAGTTCATTTCTCCTTCATTTGCTACAGTTTCTGTACCAAGGACCACACAGTCTGTCCTGAGAGCTGCACAAAATGACAGTGGAAAGCAAATGCCTTGCCTGAAGCTACCCAGCGAGCGGCTGCCTCCTAGATCCCTCACTACAAGATCACACGGCGTCACAGATTTCACAGGTCACTCACTGCACACTGAGAGTCTAAAGCCCCATTTTGAGATGGATGGGACGCTGGTTCCTAAATGCCTTCCTGAATGTGGGCAGATAGTGCTTAAATCAACCAAAGCAACTAAATTACTCATAAATTTCAAATAACAGTTTTCAGGTAGGTAGTTCTCCATTTTCTGTAATTAAATGAGAGTTGTAAATTACTTTGTAAATGCAAAAAGCTTTTCTCAGTATCAAAGGAAATTTAGCATATTGACATAATTATCCAGAAAGATGACAGATGAATCATTTCAGCATTTTGTTGAAAGTGTATATACAATTCTGATGCCTGATAGACTGCTACATGCTAGACTTAACCTTTCTTTAACATAAACAGAAAAGGAAGCAGCCAAGAGGAGCAGCTCTCTTCAAAGCCGAAAAGGTCCTGCCCTGGGACGAATATTTTTTTCTCTTTTTCATGGTCTGAGCAGAATTAATTTTCCATCACCAAGTGCTGCTGCTTAACAGAATACAACCTCTTTTCTCTGGAAAGTTTACATTTGGAAGTATGAGTCTTCTCATATGAGTTCAAAAAAAATGTTAGCTGCTATATTTTTGTAAGATTTTGAGTTAGGTTTTGGCCTTTGATGAAGAGCAGAAGTCACATGACCCTGAGAGTTCTTGTTCTTGCCAGGAGCATCTGAGCAGACTTTCCTCTGCTGTTTGCCTTATCTTTACAGTGCTACCCTAAGGAAGGACCTGAGCTTATATTTAACCATTCGTCACCGTCTAATATAGCTCTGCTGCCAGCTTTTGCCTCTTCTTGCTCTAGAGACATGGCTGCAAATACGGGTGACTGTTTAAAACCACACCCTCTGTGATTGGCACACTACTCGGCATTACATTTTCATTAGCCATGGAAGTCCCATGCGGGCTTACAACAAAGTGGATGGGAATTCGTGTGGGTAGATTGTGCCCCAAGCACACCAGAAGAGTCTAATGGTGTTTGTCAGTTAACTGATGCTGTGGCTGTGACAAAATGTCTTCATTAGCAAGCAGCGCTAATGACAGCACTATGACTAATTGTGTCCACTCCCTTGACTCTAAAAGCTGGACTCTACCTCATCAAGACCGCAGCTGGATTTTGTACTGCTACTGCTTCTCAAGACTGACACTATTTAATACATTTTCAGTATTTAAAAAGAGATTTTCAGTAACTGGTACAATATTTGGGGTCATCTGGCCCAATGAGTCACAGACCACCTGAGAAATTTTTGCTTTTGCAAAGTTTCCAGCCATCTGAACGAAGTTTCCGAAAACTGAGTGCAGCAGGCCAGGTGCTCACGTGGCCATCACCCAGTGTGACATTGCCTCGTTAGGGCTGTAATGGGCAGTGTGAAAAAGCCAGGGACAGTACAGTTCATCTCCTGGGCCAGATTCAGATTTTCTTACCTTCATGGTATGAGCTTTTGATCAAAGTAAGATGGGAGAGACTGGCCAAGATGACCAGACCAGAATGAAATGAGAGAGGGTACAGCTCTCCTCTGATTGCTCAGCTTGTCTTCAGTTTATTTTAGCAGCATGTGGAAACACGGAGGCGCTTGCACCATCCTCTGAACTTGTCGATACCACACCTTTTGCAGAATTTCAAAGGCCATTTCCCTGCCCTGAGGGGTCTGTCAGGTGCAGACCTCTCAGCTAAACAGAGGGACACAACTACTGTTGGGGCACAGTAAAACGCTGGTGACAAAATGACTACAGAACAATACCGATGCAATGAAGTCTTGTGCACATGCAAGGACATACACACATGCACGCACACATATGCACCGAACTTCAGGCTTGCACTGCAAACAAATGGTGTAAAACGCCATGACAGAAGCAGCAAACAGTCATCTACACAGGGACTGAGTGAGAGTCAGTGGAAAAGGGAATGAAAAAGGAATAAAACTAGGAAATCAACCAGTAACTGATTTCAAGAGCTATCCAGCTTTTTGATCATCACTTCCCACCTTCTCCCACACGCTTGGCAAAAAAACCTTGTTAAAAATAAACAACAAAACCCCTTCAGCATAACTCATTTCTGAGTGGGAAAACAGCCCAGGGCTTTAGAGAACCCTCTTGACCACATTGTGCCAGCTCACTCAATCAATGAGAACAACTTCCAATACCTTCCTGACTTACTGTCACCCCCTCACAACCTATAAAGCCTCTCAGGAAACAGAAAACTTAATGAATATTTGCCATGAAACAGTCACAATTGTGCTAGTAGTTTAAAATACACCTGTTTCACGAAGATGCCAAAAATTAAAGCAATGCCGCATGGCAACAAGGTATCTTCCTGAGCACATTTTTCCTGTGTTTATTTAGCTGCCATCATTCACAATAAAAATAGCCTATTTCAGTTCCGTTACTGTTTCAATAAACCGTAAGTATGTAACAGCAGGCCCCTAGTAAGACACACAAGAAAACAAGCCTACCTTGCCAAAGCTTCCCTTCCCAATCGCCCGGAGAATCTGGAAGTGGTCAAAGTTCACTACAAGGTAAAGAAAAAAGAATTTAAATTTGTAAACGCTTTACTGCAAAGATCTTATATTTAAAAAGAAGACAAGGAGACAACTAAAGTGCATTGATCATGTTTTTATTAAAGTCACCATCTCCCAGGGAGGATGCAGGATAGCAGTTTTTCTTTCCACGTCTCTTTTTACCTGCTGGAAGTAGCTAGCAAACAGCTTGAATTAGGTTACTAAACAAGTGGTGCAGCACAAGTTAAAATACAGCTTTGACCTGTGTCAATACAGGAACAGTCTCACAGAGACACCACAAGCGCAAGAGCAAACTCGGAGCATGGCAGAGCAGAGAACACCAGCAAGTAGCACACTCCACGCCACAGGCAACCACGGCTCAACATGTGCCTGGCTCCGCGCTGCTTGCGCACATTCAGCAGCCATGTGGTCTGGTATCGGTGCTTTCCAAAGGACAACGTTTAGAGGATGAACACTGACTTCCACTCCTTCATGTGCAAACCCATCTGTACCAGATCTGTTACTTCTTCCAGAGCCACAGTAATAACAAGAAAGGACAGTACAGCTGTAACACTTCAGGTACTGCCTTGATCAGCAGCCACTGCAAACAAAATTATTTTTACTAAACTGTTGCTGTGATGTAGTCTAATATAAGTCTTAAATAAATAAAAAGGTAGGTCTATTTATACCAATACTGAGATAATCCCCTTTGCCATATAGTTGGAGGGCCTCATAGACAAACAAATACTGTCACAAAAGCCAATGTAAAGCACACAGCATTACTCTCATTTTACAAACTGCCTCTTGATACTTCAGTTCCTTGATGTCCTCACAGTTCAGTAAGCTGCACAGCTGCAAACAAAGCCCATGGTGCACACACATGCTGCACATCAGTGCTGACAGCTGCCCATGCCCAGTGTGCTCGCGAAGTGGCCAGACATTTAGGAGGAGCTGGCTGGTGAACTGAGCCTGCACCCTGCTCACCTCCATCCGTCCAGACCTTGACATTTCTACCATGAGACCCTGACCATGCAAGGAGACCCTCAGCACCTCCTCCCCAGAAGGCTGGATGAAGAGAAATGCTTGGGATTGGCTTGGGGATTTGCAGAGTGAGGATGGGCTTGGGGATTTGCAGAGTGAATGATGCATGTGATTGTCAACAGAGAGCACTGAACCTGTGTTTGACTGACAGTGGAGACCAGAATCACACAGGAAGAGTGGGAGCAAAGAATTCACTACAAATATTCCGAGTTCCACTCCCAGATCTTAAATAAATGCACATCTGTCATCTCTGACAATGAATCAAAAGCCCACACATGTCCATGGAGTTCCGATTACCCTTTTGTCCTAGGCTTGTATCCAAAATACTATTATTGTCACTTTTGTGGGATATCTTCTGCAGGAGAACCTAGAAAACTTTGCCAAACGAAACTGAAAACGGTCTGGGCCAGTTCCTACCACGTATCTCCCTGCACTCTCAGTTCACTCCACAAGCAATGCTGGAGGGCAGATATACCATCTCCTCCTCAGGATGCTCCAGGAGACTTCAGGAAAGATCACATGGGAAAATCAGTACCAGCCCATCCTTCTGATGGCCTCCCATGCTTCCAGAGGAAAGGCTAAGCTACACCAGTGATGTGTCATTTCCTGATCACTCCCCTTCTCCACAGGCAAACAGCTTTCTTTTAGCAGGACTTGACAGATCTTGGGCTGAGAAGCCATGAGATATTGGCAAGGACACAGGTAATGCCTGGGGCCAGTGGCCAGCTCGTCTGAGATGCTGCAGGAGCTGCAAAGTGGTCGCCTGCTCCCTCCTGTCTGACAAACCCAGCCCTGGCAGGAGCACCTGCAGCCATTTTATTGAGGTTTTTCCTACCACCCCTATTAGAGAGACTATAGTGAGCAATGCAAAACTGTGGCTACATCTTGTTCGTAAATATTCTTTCTGAAATCAAAACATTAGCACACACAATGCTGAAGCATTTGGAACAACGGATCCAATTTTTTTCACATGCAAGCAAATCCATTAACTGAACTTCCGTCACTAAGAAATACTCAAAGAGGAAACCCAGCTATAGCGGGCACCTTTAAAGGACAGCATTTTATTGGCAATTAAACCACGCGCAAGTTCTCATGATCTGCGAGCACTCCAGGAGGACAGTTTTTGACAATTCTTTATTGTAGTGTTTGGAATATTGTGTAAAAAAGCATTGCTGCTGAGAAAACAAACCCAAAAGTGTCACTTCCATGTATCCATGACTACAACTGATCCAGAAAGCATGCTCTAGTCAGCAGTCAGGAAACAAATCTAGATATGAATACTCACCAGGCCCTTGAACTGATCAGCAAAGATGTCAGTTTCAATAAATTAAATACACAGCTCTGCTGATGTGTAGTTCAGACCATGTCAGACAAACAGACACTGACTGATTTTTTCAGTTTCATTATTTTCTTCAGGAATTAGTAAGCAATCCCGTTAAAGAAAAAGCAAATCCCAATATTTGAGGAAGAAAATCATAGTAGCAGCATGTTGCTTTTTGTGCACAACACACTGGATTTCTAAAAATGACAACATATCACTACAGAATATGTGATTATCCTTAAAATAGAAATCCCGAACCTGCCTGGAACAATTACGTATGCTCCAGAGACTCCACTTTCTGTGAGCTGACAAGAGAAAGCTGTCTTTCACCCGCAACTAGAAGAGCTGATTATTTGGAGGTGACTGGTACAAGCCTGAGTCATAGACGCCAGTGGAGGATTTCATGACACACACTCCCAGCGAGGGGAGATGACAGCTGTTGCCTATTCACAGGACCACAGTCACCCACCACTGTGACTTCAGCATGGCACAGTTTTGACAGTCACAATCTGTAAGCACAGAAATGGTTTTGGCTTGAGGTTGAACTGGAGGAACCCATGAGAGGGGCAGAGGGACTTGAAAACCTGGAATGCTTTAGGAAGCATTTCTTTACTGGGAGTGTGTTCAAACACTGGAACAGGCTTCCTGGAGAGGTGGTTGATGCTCCAAGCCTGTCAGGGTTTGAGAGGCATTTGGACAATGCCTTTAATAACATGCTTTAACTTGGTCAGCCCTGAACTGGTCAAGCAGTTGGCCTAGATGATCATTGTAGGTCCCTTCCAACTGAAATATTCTATTCTACTCTAATCCTGTCCTGTCCTGTCCTATCCTATCCTATCCTATTCTATTCCCACCTGCCATGTACAAATGCAAGGAAGCATGGCACCATGACACAAGGACACTGACATGTTGGTCACACCCCAACCCAATGCCATCTGTTGTGTTGAAATGCCTCCATGGGTATTTCATTAGCTCCTCATGAAAAAATGACACTAATTATTCCTATTGACTCCTCTAACAGCTCGTTATCAATACAGCACCTTCACACACAGGTGGAACTGCTGGACATAAGACATTGCTATTTGCCACGAGAGAACTGCCTCTTCCTTACCCTCTCTGGCACCAAGTGACAAACCATGAATTGCAAACAAAGATAAATATCGTGACCTGGATTTGCTTAGTTTGGCATGTTTTTTTCTCTCTCTCCAGTAACACATGAAAAGCAGGATGGCAGGGTTTCATGTGTCTGTTGGACCTCACCAAACCTCACGCAGCCCAGTCCAGCCCACTTCACAAGAGAGTGCCAGGTGCTGCGCTGACATCTCTATAATTAAGATTTCATTGTAGTCACAAAATGTACTGTGTGATAAAGCAGACTGGATGCACAGCTTCTATTTTCCAGTGAAATAAAGAGAATGAAGAATATGTTTCTCTGCAAAAGCTCTTTATACAGAAGGATGAGTATGCCTCAATGCAAGATGTAAAAAAATGAGGGTTTTGTCTTTGCTATCCTAAAACTATGAATGTTTTGATTATTTTTGCTGTTTATCCTGCATTTGTTTACAAGGGATCTAAAAGTATGGCAAGATAAAACTACCATAAAACTTCAGACACCCAGTGGACACCCAGTGAGGGTTCAACATCAGGACCTGGTATTAATGACAAATAGCAGGAAAACAATGGATGCAGTTAGCAAACCTGGTATCCATATCCTCAAATCTGGTGAAAACAGAAAATGAAAAATCATGTTTTAAGGACTGAGTCAACCTTTCACTATTTATCTGCACACTTTCCAGCTTCACCAACAAAACAAGGGAAGTTTTAACTTCAAGAATGACTCTCTACAAAGCTAAACACCTAAGAAATTCTTTTCTGAGTCTTGTAACAGCAAATTTGTAGGGCTAGTACAACACAATCAACTTTCTCTTTCTATCAATGTATTTCTATATGTTGGCATAATTAATAGCATTTGTCTACCTATTATATTACTGCAATCTACCTTTGGAAGAAAGTACCATGGTAATTGATGTAGAAACATTAATATGTGGCCGCAGTAACCACAAGTTTGCTGCCACAAAATGCCAAGAGCTTCAGCTCACAGGAAAGAGTTACAGCTTAGACTTAAAAGTCATCACACACATCGATTCCAGCCAGAAGGGAAAGGCCACTTCTGCAAACCACAGGGCAGTGGATGGACAGAGAGGGCAGCCAGCCAGGCTGTGTGGGGTGCCGGGCAGCCTGCAGGAACATGGGGCACTGGGGCCCTGCAACAGGGGAGAATGGTTGGGGAAGTCAGAGGATGCTGAAAAGGAACCACAGCAGAATTAACAGATGTTGGGATTAGGAGCAGCATTTAGAGTGATGGGGAGGGCCTGAGCAAGGGGATTGCGCAGACCAGGGAAGTACTGCAGAGAGCCTGTCAAGGGTAGGCATCACTGCAAACAGAAACCTCAGAAAATTTCCAAAGTGGCGAGCCTGCTAGAAACAGCAGGGGAGAGAAAGAGGCAGGACAACAGGAGGGACAGGGAGCACTCTGCGAGGGCGGCGAGGTGCTGGCACAGGCTGCCCAGAGCAGCTGTGGGTGCCCCATCCCTGGCAGTGCCCAAGGCCAGGCTGGATGGGGCTGGGAGCAGCCTGGGCCGGTGGGAGGTGTCCCTGCCCATGGCAGGGGGGCGGGAACTAGATGATCTTTAAGGTGCCTTCCAACCCAAACCATTGTACGACTCAGTATGAAAAGCTTTCAAACTGAAGGATGAACCTCAGTGAATTGGGAACATCAGGAAGATTGGGGAGGTTAAAGAGGTGAGGTAAAGCAACTTGGGGGAAATGCAGAGGTATTTGACAGTGAGAGGGAGCAAAGGGCAATGGGGAACGACATCAGCAGTCCTCCCCAAGCCTGAAACCCTTTGAATGCAAGGCATCCATTCTTCTCTATCTGGAAGGCTCCATGCAGCGCAAGAAACCACTGCTTTCCTTTCTATCATTGGAAAAAGCACACGCAGTATGTTCGGTCTCCTACATCTCGGGCTGATCTGTTTTTGCCTATTCACATCCACAGAGAAGATTACATGGGTGAACAAAATGGAAATACAGTATAATATGACTGCCAGGAAACTCAAGCGAGCATTAACCACCCAGGAATTCAGGGAATACTGGTAGATAATGAAAGAAATTAAAGGTACAATGCAAGCTCAGTGCTATAAATGAACCCCTTTAGAAACTAAGGATTCAAACATACTATTAGGAAGCAACTCTGAAGTCTTGTAAAAACAGCGAGTTATTGTATGATTAAAAATGAACCTCTGCGACTCCATAAGGAATCAAATATACCATGCAAAACCACTGCAAAGTCTTTTTAGGAAGACTGGGTTATTGATACTGGGTACAAAAATGTTTGCATTGGCCAGAAACCATTTCTAATTAGTGCAAAAATACTGCTTGCATCGGCCAGGAACCCTGCCAAATGAGTGCAAGCATATTACATTAATCTGCTTCTCCATCAACAAGCTCAGGAGGCACTAGAGATCACGGAGGAAAACACAGCACCTTGTCCCTTGTGTTCTGTATGCTTTACAAGTGCTATTTTTGTTAGAAAAAAGTATGTTACCTTGCAATAACAACACAGGGAGGCAAACAGGTTATTTATTAAGCACCCAGCTGAGTTCTCCGTTGCTGCAGGTTAGCGAGCACTAAATGAGTTCACGGTGGTCTTGGCCAAAAGCACAGGAGACAAGCATGTGCTTCACACACACAGGCTGATAGGCAAATAAGGCTATTTACATATGCTGCACAGCTTTCACAGCAATTAGCCTTCCTTAGCTCCAGGGTGAGACGTGTTTTTGGAGGCTGGCTGCAGGAGGGCAGCCTGCAAGTAACGCTCACCAGAGCTCCCCCCCCCGCCCCCTCAGCACCCAAAACGACTAACTGATGCCCTGAGGCCAATACTGAAGATGGTTTTGTTTCTCTGTGTTCCCACGTCTGGCTAGTCTTTCTAGAAGGGTACTGCCTCTCTGCAAAACTCCCTGGTAAATGATCCATTTTATGGTTATATCGCTTGTTAAACAGCTTCTAAGCAAATTACAGAGTGGTGGTATTGAAAAAGCAAATGTTACGTAGGGATTCACCCCACCTCCCGTGTATATGCTTCGGGCAGAGCACCAGGGCTCAGCCAGCCTTGGAGCCATCCCTGCACAGGGTAGTGTGGGAGTGGGGTCTTCAGGCCTGTGGTGCCTTGCTCCCTCGTCCCCAGGGGTCTGCTGGCCCCCAGTGGGGTCACTGCTCCCCAGTCCCTGAAGCCTTCCCCACCGCAGCACAGGGAAGCTGCCCAATGAGGTAAAGGTTTCCTGACCTGGCAGCAAAGCCAAGGCACATCGTTCATCAGCCGGTGACAGCCAGAGCACCTCATGTCTCCCCGAGCTGGGAACCTCGGCCAGCCAACACCAGCAAGGCTGCGGTGGGCACCGACAGCCCACGCAGGGGGCTCTGCAGGAGGTGGCTGTGTGGCTCTGCCGAGACCAAAGCTCACAGTCCACCGCGTCCCACTCCCACAGCCACTTGGACGAGGGGAGGAGGCAGGTGCCATGCTGGCAGGTGGCAGAGACACCCACCGAAAGTGAACTGAAAGTGAAAAGCTTGAGGAGCCACTGCCTGGAACTCAAGCAGTCATACTCCACCGTGGACACAAAATTTATCTGTTCCCGTGAACAGCAAATGCAGGCTTTCCGGGGCAGAACCATCACGTTAAATAATGAAGAACTTCATATGCAGCTGGAATAAAATCTCCCTGGCAAACAATCAAACTCTTCCAGTGCACCAAGTCTAAAGTAGAGCAGAGCTGAAGCTGTTTGATCACAGTATCGTCTTATCTGGGCTGAAAGGACTGCCAATTAGAGCCCTACCAGGAATGACAGGAACACACCTTTTTTGTCCCTATTCTTTGGATGTCTCGTTGTTCCAAACCCGAGGCCTGTCTCCTGGGGCGGATGCACATTTCAGGAACTAATGCCGAGGTGCTGGTTTTGATGCAGGAGGACCCTGCAAGAAAAGGCTGACGTGGCAGAGAAAATAAGTCTCTGCCCTCACAGCAGCAATCCTGGTGCCTCTCCGGCCGGCCAGGTGAAAAATTCCTCCTGTGAGGAAGAGTAAGGAAGGACCCACGCTCACTGAGGCACCCCTCACTGCCAGCGTCGGACCAAGGTCCTAAAAGCGAAAAGCTGACAGCTCTGGTAGGTGTTTGAGCATTACTGATAGTCTAGATTAGCTTTGCTGATTATATAGTGAAGGCAAGCCAAGATTTTCCCAATTTTCAAATCTTCAAATTAGTATTTTCAACTATGGATAGAAAAAAAAAGGGGGGGAGAAAAGCAACCTTGGGTAAAGGAAGAGTAAAGCTGATACACAAACTCTTCAGGAACGGCATATAAATTGAGTGCTAAATACAACATGAAATCCATGAAGCCCTGATGATCCCAGCACTGCCCCTCCAGACACGAGCAGCAGAGTGTCCCCAGCCACCCCCCAGCACTCCCCGCCTCACACCAGCCCTGTCTCCTGGGCTAGCCTGACCCCAGCTCCACCTCTCCAGGGACCAGCAGAGAAGCCTTTGTGGGCATATAATTTTCTGTGCCACATCACTTAAGCTTAGCCTAAAGTGCCTGTGGTCACACATGCCAGTGCTACACAAAGGTAAGCTCGTCTGTGATGTCTCCCCGACTTGCCTGGTCTATGAGGGTACGTGGGATGGAGCAAACAGGACTTGCAGGGACAGGACCCCCTCGGAGGCAGCCCACTGGGGCCTCCCACCAGCACTGCTGCGCACCCTGGAAATAAACTGAAGTCATGCTGGTGGTGAAACAGGAAGAACGGGAGGAGGACTGGACCAAACAAGGCTGCGCTGCGGCTTTGTGGGACTTCTTCCTTCACCGCCTCTGCCAGCTCAGGCGTGCCTGGCTGGCTTGAAGGATAATCACCACTTCTTCCATCGCAGCACTAGTAATTATTTTTCTTCATCTCTCCCTGCTCTTTATTCCAGAATAGAACAAGAGGATCAGGAAAGTCAGTTGAGCCATTTAATTCTGGGACAGCTCCATTATAATTGCAAAGTTTGATTTTTCCA
The DNA here is from genome assembly GCA_035590275.1 of Ibycter americanus. NCBI lineage: Eukaryota > Metazoa > Chordata > Aves > Falconiformes > Falconidae > Ibycter > Ibycter americanus. Next base: position 53,271,320 of record JAVJGI010000065.1, read on the forward strand.
GTGGCACGGGGGAAAAAAGAGGGAACCAAACCTTCCCCCCCATCACCTCAATTCTCAAGGCCAGCTCCCCTCCGGACTGCCTGCCACCAGCCTTCCTCCTAGGCTCAGGCTAGCAGCCAGGCTGGGCCTACCTGGTAGGCATTCACACACCAGGAGTTGGGGATGTCCACTCAGCTGGCAGAAATAAGGACAGTGCTTTTCGGCTGTAGTCCAGATCACAGCAGGGTCATGCCTTGAGAACGGTGCAGGCACTGCCGTGTGTGCTCACATCAACTGACGGGTTTTGTGTTTTCCACGTAAAGTGCTTGCAGAAAAGGCTTCCGTAGAAGTGTGTATGTACATATAAACACCCCCCTCCCCACATATGCATTTGTGCACATGAAAGGACTGATCAGGCAGTACACCGAAAGTCCCTCACTGTTCATCTTCTGTTTAACTGAGAACAGAGTGTGATCTCGCCACTCAACACATTTAGGGGCACAAGTGACCTGCAAAATAAGCCGATGCTGGAAGAGGAGACGGTGTTGCAGGTAGCCCCAGGCTTCATCCCTGAGGAATGCCCATGGACCATGCTGTCCTTCCCAGCCATGGGCCATGGGCCTCCCCACACACTGCACCGGGGAGAGGAGGAGATGGCAGAGCCCACTTTAAAGCCACCAGTAGAAACGTGGGGAGTGTGGGGCGGGCCAGCAAGCACAGGAGAGATGTGTGTGGCCCCAGGGACAGCCAAGGTGCCAGCGGCACAGACGGAAAGCTCAGGCAAGGCATCCTGCTTTTCAGTGTCCATTCTCTTCTATAGGAATCTAAAACCAGACAAAGAGTTTCTAATGGGCCAAGCAGGTAAACATTTTAGCCAGGTGGCAAAAATTACCATTAAAATGTACTACAGCATTCCTTCGTTGAAGGCATGGCATTTTGCATCAGAAAATCAATCTCACTAAATACCAAATTCAGCTTCCATCTTTTATCAAGCTGACAGATTGGATGTGTACTCTAGCCTTTATTTGTTTTGTTGCTTGTTTTTCCCCAGTTCTACAGCTTAGAAAATTTTATTTCAAGTCACTAAAATTGATTTACCAAAAAAAAATATCTTTATGGCACATGTTTATAGTAGCATAACATTAGCAATAAACATCTGCTAAATGTTACTTAATGTTTTTGCAACATATGTTATAAATGATAAATGGATGACTTTAGGTGCCTTATAAAATATTTAGATTGTATTGTGTTCAGGGCTAGGCTGTGAATGCTAAAAACCATAAGGTGAACAGAAAGCACCTTAGTAAAGCTGAACATTTTTAGACAAATATATTCCAACAAAAATTGTAAAGCTGGCTGTACTAAAACATTGAACTAACTTCTCCCATTTAATTTAATTTTTTACAGTGCATAGGGAGGTGGCAAAGTCTCTTCTTCTACAGTGTTTTCAAAACTGACCTTGACAGTACTTTTCTGCACAGTAAGACCTCCTTGGCATTTTAATTTTAATAAACAGTTACACAAAATTAAATGTTTGACCCAAAATGAAGTTTTCATTTCTCCTCTGAAAAATCTGAATTTCAGGTAAAATACCCAAACCAGGTATTTGTCACAGCTTCTCTAAAACGCTGCTGAAGCTCCAGCCCCGTTCTCTCCATGCCTCGCACAGCTCTGTGCCCTGACCACGCAAGAGGTGAACCCCAGTGCCCCGACCAGTGCCCAGCGTGCCAGGCTGCACCCCCTCCGAGTGCCAGAGCCGCTTTGGCCACCACGCTTGCAAAAGCAGATTTGCCGTGACTTTCAGGAACACAACCCATCCCAAACCACAGCCACCTCCACCATGCTGCCTGGCGATTTTCCCTGCAGTACTTCAGACCTCTCAGCACTTCTCCACCCCTGCTTACAAAGGCGGCTTATTTGATGCTTGCGTTAGTGGGTCTATCAGCAAAGCGAGCTGTGCCAGAGCCCTCGCAGTGCTGCAGACGTGATGCTTTGCTTTTCGCTACAGCTCAGAGACAGCTTTCTATCCAAACTGGTTTTGATAGAAAACACTCTAATTAAAAAAAAAAAAAAAAAAAAAAAAAAGTTT
>JAVJGI010000065.1:53276405-53290241 GCA_035590275.1 Ibycter americanus
CCCGCGCCCCCCCCCCCCCCGCCCAGTTTCCATTTCTGAGCTCTGCTCCACGTGAGGATGGGCCAAATTTAAACCGTCTGAATTTTTCATGCTGCTCCATCATGCTAAACCCACAGTCTTCACAATGTGCCCTGACTTTACATTTTTAATAAACCGCACCCAGCAACACAATTAATAGACCTACTTTTGCCTGGTATGCCCACAAACTGTGAGCAAAGCTGTAATGATAACTGCAAAGGATACGACCCAAGTTTTCCAATGTCACTACCTCAGCTTCAGAAAACTCCCTCCCACCTGGAGCCTAACCATCACCACCCTTGTCCACAAGGTTTTTCATCTGCCTTGGAGGGGGGAGCAGGTTGTGGTCTTCTTTCTTTTTCTTCACCTACATACCCCCAAAATAAACAGATTTTAACATGACATTAAAAAAAAAAAAAAGATTTTTTTTGCTGGCACATTTAATTTTTTGTTTTTACACATTTCCAAATTAAATGCTATTTGCTAAGGACTGTTCCCCAGCAAGCTGTTAGCCATAATATGCCCAGGATGCTGTCTATTGGGTCCACATCAATTTTTCCTTGCTGGGAACCACAGAACAAGGGCCCTGTTCATGCTTTCTGTTCCCGCTATGCTTTGCACAGGCAGAGGTGGCACTTGCCAGCATTTGATAGCATGGAAATCACACTGGTATCTCCAGCCTCCAGGAAACGGGATTCAACTAAGAGGAAACAAACGGCACGCGAAACCAAAGAACAAAGCAAGAAATCTTTAACATACCATCACTGGAATTGATGATAAAGAGCAAAATCAAGATCTAAGCCCAGCATGCAGTCAAGGGAGTAAAGGAAACCTAGTTTGGCAGGTGCAAAGAGGGATGAGGGGACCACAGCACCATGCAGATGTTACTGAGGACACAGCCAGCCACCAGCCCTGTGCTCTATTCCTGGCTCTGTCTCTGATACAAAGTGAATTGAACCAACTCTCTCTTTGTGTTGCTTGTTGAAAAGCCTATTCTGCACTGCACGCCTTGCACTGTGTGTCACAGAGACAGGAGTGGGCACAGTGGGGTCTTATTATCAACAGAAATTGTGCAAAGATGTCAGAGCGGAATTGTACACAGACTGGACAGCCTGCTGCTTGCAGGTCGGTGCTTGCAGCTCCCAGGTGGATAAAGAGCAGAAATAATGAGAAGAGGCCCATGAACCGTTGTTTGGGTATTCTAAGGTTCAAATTCAACTCTGTTCACAATGGTGATGGCAGAGCTTGGGGATGTTTTGGCCCAGCAGAACCAACAGGAGGCTTTCTGCCTGACTTTATTGAGACGATGATTTTCCTGGTAAAGCTCTGGACAGTGCCCATCTCACTGCACCTAAAAGCACAAGCTGTGCGTTCAGTTTTGTTAAGCACCGGGGATCTGCCTTCAGCGAGACTCACACAACTTTGCATCGGCAGCTTTCAGCAGGGTCCACAGGCGCAAGACTGACAGAGAATCCACAGCAAACCAGGTCCTTCGGGCTAACACTTCGCAATGGGATCCTATTTGTTCGTGATTCACATCAAGTAAGAGAGATGCTGATCATGGAATAAAACCTGCCCTGCCATATGCAGTGGATTAATTACTGCATCATTTATTCCTGTAGCAGGTCGAAGCGATCATTACCAACTCTGGAAAATGGCTGCTAATAATAGTATTGCTCACAATCTTATTTCAGTATTCAATTCAAACCAATTGTTCAGCACAGTAGCAAACAGCTTACACTAATTCCTACTAACTTTTAATACTTTTATATTGAGAAATATAAAGTTCACACTGAAATGGCATAGATTCTAATACACAGCAGGATTAACTCTTCATGCTTTAAACTTAATTATGTGCAGTCAGGTGGCACTTGATATTCCTTCTTCCTTAGCTAAACCCAACAGCACACGTTTAATGATTTCGGTGCACATACGCTGATGGAGCTAATTAGGACTCCTGTCGGGCTGAGCTCAACTTTTTCAGTGTTGTCTAAACTGAAAACAAAATGTTCTAGAAGCCATACTGCGCAGCACTGACTCTGTGCAGACAACTTGCTCCTGTGAATCTACAACAAGCCAATAATGTTTGCTGGGAAAAATGAAAATATCTCAAAAGATAAATACTGAACACTCCATTTCCTGGGCTTTCAAAGCGTTTCACCATTGACTCCAGTTTCAAGAGGATCAAACCGGGAACCAAACTGAAATCCAGCTTATTTCCTTCGAAATGGATTATGCTAAAGGCTAAATAAAACAAAAGCTTCATTTAAAACTACAAGCAAGAAAGAAAATAAATTCCTTCATCCGTGACTTGGTATTGAATGCAAAAAGGGCACAGCACTCAATCAGGTTAGACATTAGTTGATCTGTCATTAAGCTAATTGTACTGTATCTTATCATGCTGTTTGAGCCCAAGATGGTAAGTTTTGGTGCATGTTACTGGCCGTGCTATAGTATAAGCAAAGGGAACAGAAGTCAGACAAGGAAGAACATCAGACCAGCACCTAAGGAGCTTGCCAAGGCATGCCTGGGCATCTCAGCCAACTGTCTGTGATCTCCCCAGGGCCACCCATCCATGGCACCTACAGCAGCCACACACGCTGGGTGGCTGGCAGCCACGCTGGCTCCTGGCTGCAGCCGGGGAACTGCCTGTCAGGAAGGCAGGAGGATTTAGTCATCCTCTCCCAGATGGTGCTGTGGGGCTGCTGACCCTGAGCAAACTCCATGATGCCGGTCCATGCACTGACACGTGGAAGGGAAAACTCCAGTTCATGCCTTTCCTGGCACAGAACTGGGATTACAGGGATGAAACTACTGTCCCACTCCTGTCTGTGCCCTCGAGGTGGGAGAGGGGACACAGGGGAAAGGCTGGATCATGTCTTACTCTGGAGGCTGTGGTCCTACATACCCTTTTCTCAGCAGCACCATGGATGTCAAGTTGCTACCTACTTGTTTCCCTCTACTCCTTTGCAGGCAGGTATTTTTAACCCAGATCAGTTCCCTGAACCAGTTCAGACAGCTTTCCCAGAGATATCACAGGTCACCCACGGAGGTGGACTCTCCATCCTTGGGAATATTGAAAAGCCATCTGGACATGTCCTGGGCAACTGGCGCCAGGCGACCTTGCCTGAGCAGGGGCTTGGACCAGATGACCTTTGTAGGTCCCACCTCAACAAGTCTGTGATTCTGTGGTCACCAACAGAGAGAGCTAATGGCAAAACAGAGCAGGAATCACCACGCAGATGAAGTCATTGGATATGGCCTCTGGGTTTAAGGAAAGAGAAGCTGAAATGACTGACCAGCTCCTGCTTTCACCACATCCCTACACAATTACTCCATAGTGTCCCAGCACACTCCTGTACCAACTGCTTAAGACTTCAGTCCAGAAAAGTGCTGCTCATCTTTGTACTGATGATAACTCTCCACACAGTGTTTCTGTGGGCACTCCTAGACCTTACGCGGGCTCTTCCGCCTGCCCAGCAGACACAGCAGTGCCGCCAGCAGCTGCCCTCAGGAGCGGGCAGGGCCGGGATGTGCACTGAGCACCCTGTGCAGGTCTGCGCCCACCCGCGCCGATGCACTGACGGCGTGGTCCCAGCCAGGCGGGGACAGCAGGTGAGCACCGGCCGCGCTGCCCGGGCGCAGGAGCTGCAGAGCCTGCAGAGGCTACAGTTTGGGTTTGTTGTTGTTTGGTTTAAGCTGAAAGAGGGGAGATTTAGATTAAATATTAGAAAGAAATTCTTCCCTGCGAGGGCGGCGAGGCGCTGGCACAGGCTGCCCAGAGCAGCTGTGGGTGCCCCATCCCTGGCAGTGCCCAAGGCCAGGCTGGATGGGGCTGGGAGCAGCCTGGGCTGGCGGGAGGTGTCCCTGCCCGTGGCAGGGGGTTGGAACTAAGTGATCTTTAAGGTCCCTTCCAACCCAAACTGTTCCATGATTCTATGACTTTACCCCTGAAAGCTCACCAGACACTTCTGCAGAAGCTGAGGTGCCCGCTTGACTCAGGAACTACAGCTTGTGTGAACAAACATCTGCAAGACCGAAGCCACTAAGAAAAGCACGGCAAAATTTGCATATTCTCAAGAGCTGATGAATTTATTTGTTACAACATCGGGCTGTATGATTATGGTACTAAAAATGCACATTTGGGAACGATGTTAGGAAACCCTGCTTTCTGAGAAACTGCTGACCCGTTTTAAGAGTCTGCAAAAAGAAATACTTCAAACCATTAAATTTGTATCAAGATATCACTGATTAAAGGTATGAATCCAAACTCAGGGCTTCCTTCCGTCACTTCCAAAGAGAGTGACAATATTCTGCAGTACATTACAAATGGGTTTCTATAACTTTTTTTTTTTTAATTACATCAACTTATTTATTAACACCCTTGTTCAGTCTGCTCATTACTGGTATTTCGGTACTGACTTGCCAGAGCAAAAAAGAAACTGGAAGAGAACTGCTAGGATCAGAAAAGCCCAAGTTTCACAGAGTACTTTTCTTTGACCAGAGTAACATTTTTGAACTACCATCATCCACTCAGAGGAGCCTGGTAAAGAGCCAGGCAAGGCCCAGCCATCTAGCCCTGCATTAGTGTGCCATTTCCGAAGCTTTTATAAACAACTGCAGGCCTGATGAAAGCCGGCGCCTGGGAAGTGCTGGGGGGAGGGCCCCCCACTTACAGAACTGCTGCACGCCCGTGGTGCGCGGTGCTGTGCTTCAGGCCCATTGCCGCAGCATGGCAGGGACGGGGGGCAGAACCAGAAATGTGTTTTCCAGCAGAAAACCCGCAGCTCTGTCTCTTAATGAGCTTTGCTGCAGGCAGAGCAGCTGGACGTGCACGGACTGACCCGCCACCAGCACAAAGCCCAGTGAGGAATCGCAGGCAAACAGCGCAGGCGAGGAGGCTCCTACGGCTGCTGCGTGGCCCGGATGAGACGGATGCGCAGGAGGAGCAGAGGAGGGGCCGCTCTGCTGCCCCGCTCCTGCTGAAGGTGCTGAGAGCTTTGGCACCGGCAGCTGAACACGTAGGGACCGCCCGAGCAGCCGTACAGGTGTCTGGATCCTGGCCACAGCTCCAGCTCCCCACTCTTTGTGCAGGGGGTGAGAAGAGCAGCAGCAGACTTCTGTGCTGTACTTCAGCCAGCCATGCCTGCTTCTCCTGCTCACAGCTGACCTGCTTTCTAGCACTTGTGCCAACAGGATTATTTTTTTTTCCCCAAGATTATACTGCCTACAAAAAGTCTCTTTCGATAGCACTTAAAAGAAATTTTAAAAAGTTCCTATTAACATGGCCTCTTATTATCAAGTATAGATCCCAGAAGCCCTCCTAACAGCTGATCTGTACCTCTCAACAGAGCCATCCTATGGGACACCCAGGCCTGTGCGATGCTGGGGTGCCCCGCAGAGCCTACCTCCCACACACACGTGTGCGGATGTGTGCATGCACGTCCTCATCGAGTGGGGCGGCAGCTGATTCTCTTGAGGTCGGTGAGGAAACATTTTGTTACTAGAATTCCAATTCTTTTACATCTTGGCTGGTCTTTTCTTCAGCAAAGGTTCAGAAATTGTGGATGGGTATCATTTTGGAAACAGAACAGAACAGCTCCAGCTGGCAGCTCTGCCCAGCGCAGAGAAACCCTCTCGCAGAGGTCCGGTACCTTCTGAATCAGTCTGCCAGGTTCCCTTCTGCTCCTCCCCACCACAGAGCTATTTCTGAAAGAGCAGGCAGATAGGAATGAAAGAAAGCTCTCCCCAGCAGAAAGCATGGCGCTGCCCACCAGCCTGGCCACCTCCCTCCCTTCGCACGCCTCCCTCTCCCCACGGCGGGGCACGAGCATCCCCACAGCCCCAACGCAGCAGAAAAGATGGGGACCTGCGGGGCCGGGAACCCCAGGAGGGGCGACAGCACTACCCCGCTCACGTCCCATGGAGGTTCCTCTCCGTTCAGAAAACACAGCTGCTATTTTTGGATCTCCAGACTCCCACTTCACATGTCAGCAAATCTACATCTCAAAAATATATCCACTCTTTCCCTTGCACGCATCGAGCGTTCTGGGCAGCTGGGAAGGAAATTGTGCTTACTCACTGCGGCACTCAGCTAGCAGCCTGCTAATGGCATGGTTTTAACTTGCGCAGAGGCTCCACGAGCTCCGGTGCCTGGGGTGAATGCCAGGGACAGCCGGCATCTCCCCAGACATCAGTCACCACAGACCACCTTCTGCCCCACCACCGGCCCTGCGCTTCCCAGCTGCCTTCTGCTCCAGCTAAAGACTCCACTGTCTGGACAATGACAAGCCTTGAACCGAGTGGCAAATGTGAATCAGGTTCCCCAAAAGATAGTGCCTCCTGCCAGTACAGAGACATTTCCATCGTCTCCCACGCAGGCATAAAAAGAGCTTCAAAACCAAATCCTTTTAAGAAGCAACCCATTTGTAATTATTTCTACATTATTGTTAACGGACTGAGTGCAAATCCTCCAGGTCAGTCTCATTATGTACTGCCCAGGACATGACTTCAGACTGCAAAAATTCATGGCTGTTAAGAAGACACCAGCCTTCTCTTTCTGGAAAACATAAAATTTGTGTTTCTGTCATTTCTCAAAGCAGAGAATTCACATCATGGAAATCATCAGATGACATGATCATAGAATAATCCACAAAAGGAAAATACAGGTTTAGCCAGATCCCGACATTACACTGTCCTCTCTCACCTGCCCCACTCCCCTACCTATACTTTATTCCCCTTCTCCTGTTTTATTTCACTTACACATTCACATTTCTTTCCTCCCACTCAAATCCTGTATAAACTGGTAACTCAGCTGCTGCTGGAAACACACTGATCAAGATGTATTAATTCACGTAAAACCCCTTCCACTTTTCTACACCAGCAAGAGAAAGTTGGAAAAGATCATTATGAAGTCTGAGATAAGTAACTATGGTGTTCTTACAGAAACGGCTCTCCGTCACAGTAGGTGACACTTATTTCCAACCTTACTGCAAAGAGAGCTAGCCAAACTAGTCATTATTAAATTAGCCCCTTTCTTGTCTAATAATTATTTAAGACTCACTCCTGCTTACAACAAAGGTATTCGCCCTGCTAGCGACAGCTGGTCTGGTACTGAACATGCCCAGCGCTGCCGTGAGCAAAGCTTGGTGACCTGCAGGAGACAAAAGCAGACCTCGGGCAGTGGAAGAGCCTCTTCTTCCTGCAGAACAAAGCCTCGGTGTACTTCACGACAGAGACGGAGACCACGTGGCAGGTACTACTCTATCTCATTACAGCACACTGACCCATGAGCCACTCCACACATTTTCAGAGCTACCAGAGCAATGCAGAGCTACAGCAGTGCTGGCCAGCCTCGAGCGCCTTCTGGACCAGGCTCAGGCAGACACAAAGGCCGTGGCATCTCTGCTCCCTCGTGCAGTGCCTGCTAGCGAGAGCAGGAGACCCATCACCACTATTTCTAACAGGCAGAACCAAGTTGAGGGTATTCGAGCATCTCAGAACAAGTCTGGTGTAAAGAAATGTCCTGTGAATACCAATCAACTGGGAAATAATGATGCTTTTAATGCTCAGAATGTATATGTGAATATATAGTATTAGTTAATATAGATATTAACATTAACATTAAGGTATCATTGCCTATTCTCAAACTGTGACTCCAGTAAACACAAAGGTATCTGCTATATTCTACAGATTCCGTATCTGCCTTATACCTCACATAATAGAACAAAACATCCCAGTATTCAATACAGCTTTTCAGCCAAATAAATACTGGGCCAATGGTGCTGGACCATTTCTGAGATCTAAGGAAATGTACCTGTCCACCAGCGGACATCTGTATATTCTTGATGAAAATTGATCCAACGAATCTTAGTAAATAGAGGTTTTCCATTTTTTTTCCAGGGGGTGGGGAGTAGGTAGGAAGGGAAGGAACTACTTCTATTGGAGAGCAAAGTGACCTTTCAATAAAGAACACGAGGTATATACACTGCAGCTTTGTGTATGCGCTGAAAGGCAACAGCTTTGTGTCTAGCTGTGGCCTTACACAGAAGAGATCACGAACGCCAGAGGGTTCCTGGCCACCTCACACTGGTCTTCGAGGATGCAGTAAGGAGGACAGTGCCAACACAGATCACGCCCTGCAACACACTTCATTCAGATGGTGTCTACAAGATTTCTGACTGCAAGTTTTCAGGAAAGGTCACCTCACTCATACATTTCATATGAATCCTTAATAGTTTGGAGAACACCAGAAAGACTCTTCAGTCTTTGCCTGCCAGGAGAGTGCCTGACGCAGCCGAGACACACCCGAAAATATGAAAAAACCAAACCCAGCATATAACTGATGCCAAAAGCAGCCAAATAAATATATGAAGGAATAATCCCCTATGAAGTGTCATAAATATAACATTGAAATATACAGTCAATGGGCCCATGAAGTCCTGCCTTCACTCAAACTAGTGTAAACTCCCCCCAAGAAAAAGGGGGTGGGTTTCATCCCTAAAAAAGACAATCTGAACTATTTCTGGGCTATTTCTACCATTAAAATCTTCTCCACCGAGGGAAGGTGACGCACTGTCTAGTCCTCTCACCTGCTTGTAACACTGCCACAAATCCCTCCTGCATCTCCTTGTACCCCATCTCATTTCCCTAAGGCTGCACCACATCTTCTGCTGTGCATCCCATGCAAGCACTGCACTATTGCACAGCACTGAGAATAGATTATTCAGATATTCCCTTAATTATCAGATAAAAAAAAATTCTGAAATACGATACATTCAATTGAATAAAATCAAAACCTTTCCCTTCTCTCAGCCTTCGTTTAAATACGTGACATCTTGAGCACTTTCCAGTTAGATTTAATGAACAGAAAGTGTTCTCTCCTTATTCCCTAAAGGCAAATACTACTTTCCTATCTCCTGGGGGAAAAGATCACTCAAAATCTGCTTCCTTTTGATAAAGAAATAGAGAAAGACTAAATGTTTCCCAAATTAGCTTAGTAGTATCCAGAAATATTACAAAAGCTATTATAATGGATATATATATCTCCATATAATGGAGAATATATGTATCTACACCATCATTGATCACTGGGAGGAAAGAATTCATTGCCAAAGGAGGGGCCAACTCTCCTGCTCATGATATGAATGGAGTGCCACTGTCTGACAGCCCACGGATATACAACCTTACTGGAAAAGCTGCGAGAACACAGCCTGGTTTGTCCCTTCCAGCTTTAAAATCGTTGCCTTACCACAGCCTCATTTCAGCACAAAAGATACTCACGGGGCCACGGAGAAAAAAATATACGGAAAAAAAAGAAGTTCTGCATTTCAAAAAATTCCAGATTTTTTCTTGTCTTTTACCTCCTCTTAGTGTGCTGCCTTTCCATGAGGTATTTTAAGATGTGAGCTCTCGAGCTAGTACTGCACTTATTATCCAAGCACAGAATGAAACCTGTCATGCGACTTGCACTGGTAATCACAACAAACTGCAAAAGTCTGAATGAATCGTGCTTTTCCCCTTCTCTTCATCACTCACTAGGCTTTATCATTCACGATCCATCTGCATAATTAAAAATTTCGAAGAAGTGAGAAGAAATTCTAAAAGAAACAGAAACATCATATTAAACCAGATTTTGCTCTCAGCAGTCCTCTGAACATCAGAGAATGTTACTGCCATGAATGTTTTCTCCCCTTTTACAGTAAGACAAAACACTGCACATAAGTGTGCAGACTGTTTGCTAACGCTGAAATTGCACGCTTTTGCTCTTGCACGCACATCTGCCCAGCAAATGAGCCTGTCTCCTCTATAAATGTCATCCAGCATCCCAGCAAAGCAACACTTCAGCCTTTTTTTTTTTTTTTTTTTTAAACAATACTGATGTCTTAGCTACCTGCTTGAAAATTCTATAAAGCATCTCTAAGGGTAACAGAACTAAGTACTGACTGAATCATCTCCAAACAGGAAACTCTTCCCAAAAGGCAGCTCCCAGCCACTTTAAGTAAACAAAGGCTAACTTTGCATATACGTAGGGATTCAGTTTTTTTCCTTTTTAAAACTGCCGTGTTAATTGCTGGCTGATTTCACCAGTAAGAGTGGGGGAGCAGCGATGCTGGGGATGTCACATCCCCGGTGCAGGATGAGGTGCTGGTCCAGCCGGTGCCGGGGGGGACAGCACCCACCTAACACCCACCTGCCAGCTCTCCTTGGCGTGACCCCTCCGCAGATTCCATGCAGACCTGCTCACTTTGACCTTTCTCTTGGAGAAGGGCTGTCAGCAGACTCTGCGCTCACGTGTGCATCCAAAGACCCAAGCACTCTCCAGGTTCCTGGGGACTCGGGTTCAGAAGCTTTGTGCAGCTCTGTATCTGCTCGTTTTCTTTTTTTTAATAAGTATGTAATTTACAATATTGAACAAAATATGGAATAAATACCACTTGTCACTATCCAATGCTACAACTTCCCTTAAGCCTGTAATTACTTACAAAAGCCTTTTACTACTGTACAGCTCTCCCACAGATTTTTCCCTAAGTAAGTTCAGGCTGAATCTGAACTGTCATCTGAGGAGACGTGAATTTTATTTCAGCCTATTCATTCTTTCGGTTTGATCTGTCCCAAGGAAGCAGATAAGACAAGACACATATGCTACTTATGCTTATTGAAAGTCCTCAAAAAGCTCCAGACAAGACTCTGTGTGGCAGTGCAGGTCTTGGCTCCACGCCACGCACCGGCGCCTCGCTGACACGCGTAGTCCCCTCCAGTGATGCACTCTGGAGGAGATGCCGGAGGGTAGCGAAGGAGGAGGTGGTGAAAAGGGTACGGCTAATTGGGGCTCTTCTCCCTCCAGAGCAGCACCAGTGAAAAATGGGGAATGGTCCCTGAGCCAGGCGCAGAGCCCCCCAGTGCTCCCCAGCCCCCTCCTGCCTGAGCCCCCCGGGATGCCCGCAGCGCCCCGTCCTGCCCAGCCCCTGGGGAGCCTGTCCTCGAGTGTCCCCCAGTGTCCCTGAGTGTCCACAGCCAAACACGCCTGATGGTGTCGGGGAACAAACCTCCACTGTGGTGGCCCAGTCAATGTTTGCCTAAATATGCAATATGCATTTTTCAAAATTTCTGTGCAACAAGGTTTGCAAGGCGCAGCCCACCTCAGAGGGATTTCCAGCCCTCTCCTAGCTGTGCAGACCTACGTCCTGCATGCCAACAAATGCAGAGCTGTGGGGAAGTGATGTTGTCCTCAGGTGGCAAGGTAGCTCTGCCTCCTTCTCTAACAGGTTTGAGTCTGTATCTTTAAACGTAAGGTGTTTTTTTCACGTCCTTTGGGCAAGAAGTACTCAAAATGCATTAATGTCTTGCTCTGTTAACAAAGAAACTATGGCAACACACACATAGTTGCCAAGAGAATTACTGAAACAAGGTTTAATAGTTAATAAGCAGCCAGATGATGTCAGACTCATCTATTAAGACCAGTTTGTATCTGCCTATTAGAACTTAATGTCCCAGAAAGTTGGGTTGGCCAGGATTAAATAGTCTTCCTTTTAGCCCAATTACCAGTAATAAAACCAATTTTCTAAAGAATAGGGTAGAGTTATCCAAAATGTGGCCAGACCATGCCTGTATTTCATAGCACAACTATTACGCTCCTTTTGTTAAGGGGCAATTTTCTAGATGTCAGAGATGTGAATCAAAATTTAACGTAACGTGTGTGTTGTGAAAGGGGAAATTGCAGAAGCTGCTCACAGAACAGCCTGACTGCCAGGCAGCCTGCATCACGCCTGGAGGAGATCAACGGCTCTGCTAAACTGATATTTGTGCCAATGCATTTCTGAAGCGTGTGGAAATTACTCCTCTTTTTTTTAACTGAGGTGATCAAGAATTCTTCGGAAACAATTTTCAGTGCAAATCAGTTTCTAAAACACAATAATAATTATTTTAGGGAAAAGCATTAAGTTGGCAGATATACTGCTCAAGTGGTTTGTTTTTCTAGGTGGGGGGACCACGTCCAGCAACACTATTAATTGCAAATCAGGAGTCATTAGGGACTGCTGGTTATGTGGCCTCCCAAGTCTGAAGGGAAACATGCTGACACGGTGAGACTGACCCAACACTGCGGAAGACTTGAAGAGGTGAAGCAACATACATCTCATCATCAACTTAATCCAACAGCTTTGGTCAGCATCCCCTCAAAAACAGTAAAGAAAAATAACGTTTGTACAGAAAGAATGTGGTACACAATGAACACTAAATAACTGAAAAAAATATTATCAGATTACCAGTCAATGCAAGCACAAAAAAATGCCATAAATCTGTGTCAGTGAATTACTGGCTCTCTATTACAGGGCTATCGGAACGATGATTATTGGGGTTTCAAAATCAGGCAAGGTTTCTACTAAGCTAAGAGTTCTGCAGATACAGTAAGGGATTAACTTTTGCACTGAAATAGCTGGGTTTCTGGTTAGGCAGGGTTAGAAAAACACCCCGAGTCAAGATGAAGCAAAACGAGAGGAAAGGAGCCAAGGCTACGGAGCCAGCCCGGAGCCAGCCCCGGAGCGGCTGTTACGCCGCGTCCTCCTCGGCTGGCGGGCCTGGCACAGCGCCGCGCCGGCACCGCGCTCTCGGAGAGATCGCTCTAGTCCCCCAGATAAAAAATGAAACTTCATTGGTGTGCTGTGAAATTAATTAATGTTACCAAGAAATGCAGTTTCTCAGCTGGTAATCCTGGCAAGCTCTACAGAAGGAGAAGCCAGGCTTTAAGCAGGTTTCCAGTTCCAGGGATGAGTTTTCCACAGAGGTGATTTCCCAGGACAACAGAACATCGTCTAGAAGCCAGCCGCTGTGCCGGCTGTGCCCAAAGCACCCTCGGCAGCACTGCTCCCTGCACAGTGTCCCGGGAAGCTTGTCCCGTGGAGCCAGCTGTCCATGCCACTGGGAATTCTTCTACGACATCCAACCACTATTTCCCTCCTGTTTATTAAATAAGCTATTGCTCATTCTGCTCCCAATGGAGATGGAGAAAAAGGCATCCCCTTCCTCCTTCTGGCAATGTCCTCCTGTCCCACACCAAGGCTGAGACCCTCACCCAGCCTCCACGGGTCGCAGGCCCTGGTCACTGGCAGTGGTGCGTCTCCAGCCCCTCCCCAGGCAGCTGTAGTGTCGAGGCCTCACTGTTGATCAAGCCCCCACCAGTTCCAGGCACAACTTCTTTTCCTGCAGAGCTGCTCTCCAACCAATTTCTTCCAAGTCACTCATCACTCTGCCGCTGCTGTCATCCCTGGAGACACCGCATCCTCATGAGCATCCCATCAGACTACCTGACACTTCACTCTGTCTCTGGCGTGCTCTATTCTTAGCAACTCTCGGCTCACTGATCCTTTAAATCATCTCATCTTTGACCTACTGCATCTTCCACAACTTACTTTCATTTTAGCCTCCAGTGCTGCTTCCCCTGAAATCAATCATAAAACTCTTAATACTTTCCGAGGGAAAGACGAGACGTTATCTCTGGACAACTTCTAGCCCTCTCTTGATCACATCTGACTCCGCTCTCCTCACACTCAATGCAAAATTAAAGTCCTCTGGCCACAAACTCCTCCTCCGCTTCTCAAAACTCTGTATCATCCATCTCTAATCCTGTCATGAGGCAGGGGCCTCTGTGCAGCACCCAAACTTCAGCCCAGCCGACCGCAGCTGCAAGGTGGTCTGGAGTGCGGCACCGTCAGCTGAGGAGACGCCGGCGGGAAACAAGCCTGACCCCGCTGGGATCAGCCATCGCCGTCCTGGGCGGCCGTGGGAGCGGAGCCGGCACCCACAAGCAGCCGCCTCCCG
>JAVJGI010000065.1:53290344-53301340 GCA_035590275.1 Ibycter americanus
ACGGCGGTGCCTCGCCGGGGCGGGCTGACGCGCGAGCAGGTGGCGGAGGGCACCGTGAGCCACGACGGCGCGCGGAGCTACGGAGCCCAGGCCAGCCTTCATCACACCGACCCGCGCTGGCAGCCCTGCTCTTCTGGGAACACGAAGTGCATGACGCCGTGGGATTTCTCACGTGTTAGCGTCCACCCCGTAAAGAAAAACATTAAACAGCTTCAAAAAACTCAGCTCTTCATGTGGACATCACAGGAGAGACACGGAAACGTTCTCTCCTCTGTGAACAGCTTAATAACACATAACAGATGGACCACATTTGGATCTCTCCGTCACCACTTGGAACAGCACGAGCGGTGCGGCTGCCCATTGTCCCCACTCGGGGCGGGGGGCTGTTCACCAAGCCAGCAGAAAGCAAGTGGCGGTGGCAGGAGAGCAGCAGATGACAGCACACCTTCAACAGCAGTGGGGTGACTCTGGTAACAGCTCTGCAAGGGCCCCACACCAGTCACACAAACGGAAATCAAAATGTGGTCCTGCAAGCCCTCCTGGAGCAAAGGCATCTTCTCCTGTGAGCAGTGCCCCTGGAAGGAGTACGGCTGCTCACCTAATCCACTGCTCAGGGCGAGCTGTCATTTCGGGAAGGTTGCTTGTCCTGTATGCGTTTTGCTACGCAAACCCCACAACAGCTACAAAAATAAGCAATAATTAAATTGCAACCTAATCTGTTGTCTTTATTTATGATAAATTATGAATTACTGTATTATGGACACTCATTAAATTCAGATGGCTGCTAAATAAAATATATCAATATTCATAACTCCCCAATCCAATGCCCACATAATTTAATAATAACAATCTTGCATGACTTCAGCGAGGCCAGCAGCAGGCTGTGCTTGGTGGATTCGGGTCCTGTTGGGAGTAGGCGTAGAAAGGAGTATAAATCTAAACGAGGGATGAGATGACTCAGACGAGACCGTTAGAGTGAGGCAGACGATAAAAATACCCAAAAGACGTAAGGCAAATCTTAAAAACACTCTTTTGGTTCTAAACCAGCAAGGCTGGGCCCATTCTTTCTCACTTGTTGCAAACCGGACTCTGCAGTGAGATGTGCAGGAGTCGGGGGCGAGGCGTGGCGCGGCTGGCAGGGACGCGCACCCACACGGCGCCCTGAGCTCGGGGGGCTCTTCACGCCAGCCCCCCGCCGTGAGGGGCAGAGACAGCACCGTGGCTGTGCCCCCTCCCTCGCTCTGCATCCCTCACCATCGCCCTCACCTCACCCCTCCAGTGACACAGCTTGTTTCAAGGCTGGCTGGAAAATGTTGGGCAATTTTCTGCGTGGTAGGGGAGGAAGCGCGAACCCACCGAGCGCCCTGCTGCGCCGGCCCCCCCGAAGCACAGGCTGATCCATCAGCTCCGTACCAGGCTGGGGAGCAGCCGCCACGGCTCGCGCTGCGGCTGTGACTTCTGCCACAGCAAATGCGTGCGGAAAGCTAGCGCCGATGTTTTTCACTTTCCAAGTTCAATCCCTCCAAGGATAGACATTAATTTCTTTTAGGCTTCAGTTCTGGAGCAGAATAAGCTATTTTTATCTTATTATTTCAAAAGGAAAATTTGTGTTAGGAAACTGGAGATTTGCCTCTTCCAGAAGTACGGATTTTCTTTCCATAATTGCCATTAAGTAATGGACACTCATTTAATTTCAGACTCTGTGATTTGACAAGAATCTCTAGAAAGAATTTCTCCCTCGAATTACCTCCGTGAGAAGTTTTCTGACAAGATGTAATTGAGAGAGCGACCTTCACCGGGAGCAGGGGGAGTCCAGAGAGCCCCGGCCGGGAGCCCCAGGGGGTGAGGGCTGCTCACCTCGCTGCCCCCAGGGGGTATTTGAAATGCAGTCAGTGGGCTATTAAGCCCACTTGGAGTCCCAAAGTATTTTTCAGAAGGAAATTCAAAGCCTTGGCTTAATTCGTCCTCATCTCTGTCCACGGCCCGACCCAGTGAGGGGAAATGGAAAGTGTTGCCAGAGAGCTTTGAAAATCCTGGTCTTAATGAATGCTGTGTCAAACGTGTGCTGCACATCTCAATGATACTTTGAAAGATGTGCACATTATAAGCGATTCCTTGTTAACTAATTATGAAATACAAAGTCATTGCCAATTTACCATCGCAAGACAATGTTACAGCTGCTTTCATATCAACACAATAGGCTCAGACTTTAAAACAGATCCTTCAAAGGCAGTAAGTGATTAGCAGGAAAATCAGGTCCTTTTCATGGTAAGTGACAATTGAAGATACCCACTGTTTTGAACAGAGAACTCACTCCGAGACTTAAATATTGTATTCCTGCTATAATACCTGAAGCTGCTAACTCAAAATAAATGAAAAGACAGAAGTGGTTTTCTCTCTTTCTTGATTTTCAATTTCCTTAGCTCACTTCCCAAAGGTTCACCCAGTCACTCTCAGTGATGTCTCTGCACAGCATCTGCTTCTTCCTTTCACACAGGCTGCAAAAAATGAACAGGAAAATACACACACTGGAAGTTCTGCTCCAGCTGACTTCGGTTTCAGTGACTAGGCTTCAGCGTAACAGTGTATCTTTAATAACCATATCTCACATTAGCAGAACATCTTTGTTTACGCCAAACATACCACATAACATTCAGCAGTATATGAGGAAGAAGGATCGTAATTAAATATGTACTGTAATTGTCAAAACAAACAAGCAACATTTATTTTGCTCATTTGCTGATATAGATTCATGGTGGAAACAGAAAACTGAACGTGTTGGGTGGTGGATGGGAGTGGATGGAAGCACGGCAGCCGGGGGCGGCGAGGCTGGGCGATGAGCGGCGGCCGGACGCCAGGACGCAGGCAGCGGCGGCGGCAGAGGCAGGGGAGCAGGCTGCGGCCGCAGCTCCTGCAAGGCCCAAGGTACGTCTGAGGTGGAAGAGCCCCAGCGTGAAACCACGCGTGGTTAAAACCAGAAAACGCAGGGAGAACAACAGAGCAAGCCACCCCACACCCTCGCTCGAGTCCCTGAAAGAGCTTTCCTCTTACTTGCTTTTTAATTAACTGTCAGTAATGGGCATCACCCAAGCAGCCTCAGCAGAGTGCCTCTTAATGGTTTCTCGCTACCCTCCAAATGCAGGCCGTTTTAATTACAGGCTGATCCTGGCCAGGCCAGCGGGTCTGCGCATCCCCAGCAACAAGCCCACCTCCACAGCAAGACACCACGTCCACCGCATCACTGCGGCCACTGCACACACCCAGAAAGGAAAAGAAAAGGAGGGTTTGGGCATGTCACCCTGCTCGGGGCACACTGCTCCCCATCACACCACTTAACATAACGTGAGCCACAGAGGCTGGACACAAACAGGTTGGATGTGAGGCAAAATGTCTTCACTGAAAGGGTGGTCAGGCATTGGAACAGGCTGCCCAGGGAAGCGGTGGAATCACCATCCCTAGGGATGTTTAATGTGGTGCTTAGGGACATGGGTTAGTGGTGGACTTGGCTGTCCTGGGTTAATGGTTGGACCTGACGATCTCAAAGGTCTTTTCCAACATAAATGATTCTATGAGTCTATGTCCAGTGGACAGCCACTGCACTGCTCTGGGAAAAGAGCCTCAGTGTCAGAGGGACTAACAGAGAGGGATGAGTTTAAAAAACATTAAGTGATAAGTCTAAAAGAAACACAAGCTCCAAGACAGCAGACGAACTAGGCACCTTTTTTCCTGTTCCATCTACTTGTTCCCCCCGTTTATTTCCCAGTACACCAGCTGCGTGCCCATGACGATGCCCCTTCATGCTCCCAGTGCCAAGTATGGGGAGCACATGTCTACATGAGGGCAAAGCCCAGCCTGGGAGGTCTGAGCCCAATTCAGCAGGCGCCTCCTGTGCAGTCTAACAGGTCACTTCTTCTTGGACCCCAGCTCGTCAGTCAAACTGGTCATCTGCAACAGCCAGGCACTCGCACACCTATAGAGAGGGGAAACTTTGTGACCCAAAGGGGCACGCACCTGCGACCAAGGACAAACCGACACAGCCTAAACAAGGGCTCATCCTGCAGAGCATTGCTGCAGGACAGTGCTGGTACCACCTGGGCAAACATTTCTGTGTGGTCAGAGCCAACAAAAGTAATTAAGAGTTCATCTAGCGGCTAGGTGCGTCCCCACATCCTGATGTATCAAACATCATCCTCTGAAGCACTTGTGGGACAGAATGTATGTATGTGGGACGTATATTTGCCAATAGTGTAAACGCTCTACTTGAGCTCAAAGCCTACCAAACGCTGTTGTATCAAGACCTACTTTTGCAATAAACCTTCTGCAAAATTTGCGACATGTTAGCACACAAAGAACTGGCGAGCACTTCCCAAAAAGGCTTAAAAAACAAGCTTGGGGAATGGAGCTGCCACTTTTGTCAGACATGGGAAATCTGATCTTGGATCTATCAGAGCAGCCCCAGCTGCAGTCCTGACAGGAGGTCCGTATGAGGAACACCAAAGTAGGACAAGTTGAGGGACATCTGAGGGCCATAGGAGACGTTGTCCAGATAGGTTACACCCATAGCCCAGTGAGAATTACTTTTTTTACAAATGTGCCTATATTTATGGCAACATTAAGTAATTTCTTACATTTAATGATTATTCTTGACTGTAGTTACAGATCTGACCTTTTCTCTGTCCAGTGAGAAGGTTATTGCTGGCGGCAGAGAAGAGGCAAGAGCACTCTGACAGTGCTGGTCATGACTCCACGCAGTACGACGCCTGTATCCAGATTTTGCCAGCGCTTGCAAATCACTTACATGAGATCGACAATGGCCTGGACGCTACTGAAATCCCCAGGGTGGCCTCCCCAAAGCCTAGAAGATGCTTTCAGCTCCCACCCCGGCTCCCGTCCCCTGCGTGCCCTCCCCTTGGGACGTGCCAGCATTGCCGTGGGCGCGCGGCATCGCTGCCTTCTGCTGCGGAAAGGCAACAGCCCCACAACCGTCCCACAGCGACTGCAAACTCCATGTGCCCCTTTGTTCCCCTTTTGGTTTCTTTAAAAAAATTTGACAATGTCTGGATGTCACTTAAAATCAAGAGTTAATTGCACAGCGCACCGAGGAGTAATGTCTGCAGTGCAGAGCGCCCTGTATGCAGATGACTTTCCAGGCTTGAGTAATTAAACAGAAAGAGGAGCAGACATTCAAGGAGCGCCCAGCCAGACGGGTACGGCCACAACTAGCCTGCTCGCTGCATCGCTCCCTGCCGCAAATGTCAATTTATTCTTGCTATTTTTCTTTATGCTCTGTGACATTAACAGAGTAAATTTAGAAACAACAGACTATTTCTTTATATAGCAACAGTCAACCTGTGGAAAGCAGTGCCCTGAGACTGCAGAACAGATTCTCCGGTCTTTTTTTTTTTTTAAGGGTTGTCAGGTCGTATTACCACTAACAGGCTGACAAGCTAAGAGAGCAATAGGGACGCTCACACTTCTTCGTCAAGACATACACTGAAGGGCAGGAGATACTCCTGCCAGCTGCACCAGGCTGCCTGGCTCCCCTCGTTAGCTGCCGGTGCGACCACGTATGGAGACGGGGTGTTTGGATGGTTTGGACGTCTGATTCGGAGTAGGAACTGTACAGAAAGTTAAGAAGTGATGCTATCTGGTTAAGAAAAATGAGAAAAAGATGTTTCAGTAGCTTTTTACAAGATGAGTTCTGATGGAGCTCTGCCGAATGGAGAGGCAAAGCCCCGCTTACAGCGCTGAGCGGCACTGGTACCCGACCAGCGAGGAGCAGCGAGGAGCACGGGGGCAGATGGCACTGGGGGTGCTGCCTTCAGCCCCGGCGCTTCCCCAGCACCAGGCACAGCCGCGGTGGGTCCGTGACCAGACCTTCCAGTTGCTATGGAAATACAGATAATAATGAGCAGCAAGAGTAATCGTAGAGATGCACCAGTTGCTAACGCAACATCCAATGCACTTTATCATGCTGTAACAATATCCCAACTCCCAACGTGCAATCACACAAATGCATCTTAGAGAGACGGAGCCATTTTGGAGAAGGAAAAAAACCCGATGCTTTGTACAAAAAAATCAGGAAAACGGCTTACAAGAATACTCAAATTAGACAGACCATCAGTAATCTCAGTACCATATCACTTCGAAAGGCCCTGACACCATATTTGGAAGATTTTAAACATTAATTAATAGGAAAATTAGCAATATTAATAATTAACAATGCTTTTCCAAGAAAGAGTAAGCCACATTAAATCCAGTAACTGCAGGTAACTGGAGTCCTCAGACGTGGCATATTTTTCCTGTGTACCTAAACAAAGCAACACAGGCTGCTCAGAGCAGAAAAGAAAAGGAGCTACCTACTTCTTGTTTAACTTCATGTTTTATGCAGAAAGAAACACTGAGGTATTGTGAAAAAATTATTAGGCTCACAGCAGCAACTGGTACGTGATTGATCATATGCCAGCAGGAAAAGTCACCCGTATTTTTAGGGTAAACAGCCCCTACAGCCATTTGTATGGTGGCAGTTGAATTGTCCCTGAAAGTCCTGAGCTATGTGCACACAAGGCCAGGCAAAGAGCAAAAATATCCCCAGCTCCCTGCAGAGCACCCCAGGGCTTCCCACTCCCACCCAGCGCTGGCCGAGCCCCCAGCCCCGCGCTCGGGCACATCGGTCTGCACCCCGGCCTCGCAGCTCGAGCACAGCTCTCGGGGGCAGGCGAGCATCCTGCTCCGCGTGGAGCATCCCCTGCTCCCCCCGCCAGCAAACCGGCGCTAGCCCCCGCGCCCCAGCCGCCAGCCAGGGGCAGGTCTCTGCTCGCTTGCCCACCTGCACCGCCAGCCGGTGCCTGCCGAGCCTCCCCCGGAGCACCGCAGCCCACGAGCCCAAGGGTGCCCTCTCCACTCCTCTGTTGATACGCTTGCTTTCCACTCATTTCACCAAAACAGCATCTACTTCTTCTACTCCCTCACCTCTATTTAACCATAACTTCTTCCCTACAGGAACTCTCTCTCTTTGTACAATATTAGATACCAGGAAGAAATTCTTCCCTGCGAGGGCGGCGAGGCGCTGGCACAGGCTGCCCAGAGCAGCTGTGGGTGCCCCATCCCTGGCAGTGCCCAAGGCCAGGCTGGATGGGGCTGGGAGCAGCCTGGGCTGGTGGGAGGTGTCCCTGCCTGTGGCAGGGGGTTGGGACTGGGTGATCTTTAAGGTCCCTTCCAACTCAAACAATCCTGTGATTCTATGAATGCTCTCCAATTTCATTGTACTCTTCCATGGCATTACCATAACACAGCTACATCAGTAAATTTGTATTGGTGGCTCTCCAGTCACCCTTCAGGTCTTTCGCCCAACCCTCCCCCATTTTCCCACCCTTTATTACACTCCTGATGAGGGCACGGAGCATTCGGGTTGCAAGTGAGAACTTAAAAACAGCTGAGAACAAGACAGAATTCAGCATTACCATTTATTTTAAATTACAAGAGAGCCTTTAAGAAGTCTGACACAGAAAAAATAGGGGTTTTCTGGGAGCAACCTTCATTATTCTATTCAATATCATACATTCTATCATTTATTGTATGTTTCCTGATTACCATTGCTTTTTTGCAAATAAATCCAGAAACGTTAGAGTTTCCTGTGGACTTGGTGTGTAACAGCCCCGAGACAAGAACTCTTTGTAACAATGAGTCTCCAAGAATATTTTCTACAATCAGCTGCCTCTGGCCTTTATCAAAAGAGGCTTTCACTACTTGCCACACCAGCAAATTCATTGTGGGACGTGAAAGACAGTCTTGTTCCCCCTGCTATTTCACTGGGGCTGGTAACAACTACCAGAACATGGGGAAAATAAACCAACAAACTGGTTTATGCACCAGCCAGATCAGTCTGTCTACTTTTCTATCACAGCAGTGGATCTGCAGGGTTAAGAGCACAAGCCATTTGGCTTTTACATGAAGGTAAGCAGACACTACCTCAGCAGCAGCTCAGTTAACAGATACACTTCGATCATTGCTTATCATCTGCAGGTGCCTAAGAAGCATTTCAACTGCAAGAGCTGCAATGGGGGATGCACTTCAAAATGAGGCTTCTTGCTTTTTAACCCATATATACGGTACCTCTAGTACTGCTGCATATACTGCAATTACAGCATTTAAGGGTGGTCTCTGCTACAGCATTTCATTCCACTTGAGCACCATAAAGAAAACGGCAAAGAAAGAGAAAAATCATGAAAAAGGGCTGCAGTTGTCAGCTACATTCACCTCTTGGCAACTGGATGGATTAGCACCACGGAAATGTCTGGTTTGGGATTGGCTTTTTTTTTTTTAACGTACACATATCAATGAATGCACTGGCATCAACCATGAATTCCCTCACGGCTCAGGAGCAGACCGGCGGTGCTCTGCTTCACAGGACGGGCCAGCTCGGCACAGCACCCCTTGCTGCCGCAGCCGCAGCCGTGGCACAGCCCCACACGGTGCCTGCTGCCGTTCGGAGCACACACAGCTACGATGCCCTCACGGCACAGGGGTCCAAAGGAGCTCCCTCAACAGGCAGCTTTAAAAGAGAGTATGCACTGACCTACAACAATGGAAAGCCTTTTCTTCTTCAACAGGCAGGCAATTATATATCTATTTAAAAAGCTAACAAGTCCTTTATTTACTTACATTGTGATGTGAGCAGTGTGCGATATCTGCATTTGTGTACATCGTACTTGGAGCTAATTTATACATTCCCAGTTGAGATAGCTTTCCCCACGACAGCCCTGTCAACACAGTGATGATGACTTGAAAACAAACTCTGGATTTTCTTCCCAAGAGCAGCCACCGGTGGGGTTTGCACTGTGTGCGTGGCTCCAGGGCGCTATTTTAGGCGCACGGTCCTATCTTTGTCCCAGAGACTTGTAAGCAGCAGACACGCTCCCGAAATACCTTCCGCTGGGATCAAAGGATGTGCTGCTCATCAAGAGCTGCTGCAGCATTTTAACACCAGTGGAAAGGCAGCTTCTCAACTCAACTGACCTACACTTCCTCAACACATACAGCTGAAGAGGGGATATGCACCGAGGGCCAGCAGCACCAGTGGCTCACCAAGGGTTTGGAAGGAGAGCAAACCACCCCAAGCAGGCTGCTGCACCAGTGCCATGATGCGCCGCGCAGCAGCGCACGGCACCGGGAGCCATCAGCTCCAAGGCTGGAGAGCACCAAGACCGAGGCAGGGTAAAGCGCACCGCTGAGGCTGGGGGGGTCCAGCCTCCCTGCGACTGCCAGCATCCCCTTGCATGGTTCTGTGTTCTGCCACAAATCCAGCTGGACAAGGTGTTTCACACCGCTCTGGCGATGGAAGGGGCTCTTTTATGCAAAGAAGGAAAAATTAGTACCAAGACAATGTAAATGAGTGTCTGTTAGTCACACATGCTTGCAATGTAGAGAAATCTGGAAAGGGAGAGAAGAGCCACAAGAGATTCATGAATACTTGAAGATACTTCTGCTGGGGTAGGCTTGACCCCAGGCAGGAGCAGTTATCCCCTTTGGTGCTCCCTGAAGTCAACAACAAATCTGTTCTTTATTTTGGAGGTGTCAGAACAGATTTACTCAGTGGATGGACCACACTGACGCACCCAAGTGTGCCGAGCACTGGGGGGACGGAGCCTGCCCACCCGGTACCTGCAGGAGGACGGGATGGATGACCATAACCGCTCAGGATTCATTTCAACTCAGCAACAAGAGGGGGGGCCCAAATTCACGGTTGGGATGTCAAACAGAATTATTCACCAAGTTTAACTTCTCTGGGGAAAGCAGACATCCTATGTCTGTGATAAGAAATCCTGAACACGGATATGTACCAACTCACTCAGGAAAGAAAACATCCGCTAAAAAAGACTTTAAACACAAGAAAGAGGGAAGCCTTGCCTCTTGCAGCGGCACACAGAGCAAAGGGCATCATCGCCCTCCCCTCCGGCTGCCGCAGGTACCGCTGCGGGGTGCAGCCCTCACCCCAGTACAAACTGCAGCGGTGCATGCGTGGGGAGCAGAGGTGACATCGGGCGAGCCCCCCTCCTTGCATGCCACGGCAAGGCACAGCACCTCGGGGTGCGGGTACCCGAGCACGGATGGCTTGCGGGGCCCGAGCACATCCCCAGGGCACCGCATTCACTCAGCATCCCCACCGCCACCGCCCGACACCACGGACGCCAGGGCCACCCATGTGCCTGCTTTCCACCCGCATTGGTTTACCCCTGGGAATAAACCCCCGTGCAGCCTCAGTGAGAGAGTCAGAGCGGAGCCAGCAACGGAAAATTCCCACTTCGCTGCAGGCAGGAGGAGGAGGGCAGAGGCCTCCTGGAGAGAGGAGGGGGGGAGGCGGGGGTACCTTTGGAGATGCCGAGCTAAATGCATAGAACAATCCAAACCAAGGCCAGAGGAAACACTGACTGAAATTATTTCCAAAGTAGTACTGAGGGGCAATCATCAAGCGAATTGTTTGTTGAAGTTACTCAACATTTTCATAAACTGAAGCCATTTGTTCTAGTTAAAAGAAACCTGTTATTTTCTAAAGAATTTCACACATTGATCTTTATATCAGAAAGCCATGTAGAAAAATATACAACATGCTGAAAATATTCATTAATCAATCCCTAAGCTCACCTCATTGCAACTGTGCTTGTTTTGACACCTGCTTGCAATTTTCCTGCTGCGGCATTTAACGTGCAATAAAAACCAACTGAACAAAATGAACAGTGACTGCAAGTGCCCCCAGCACCCTGCACGCGCCCCGTACCGCACATGCTGCACCACAGCTGACGACAGACAGAGCTTTCATGCTGCCACTGGTTTTTAAGGTGTTACCAAGGGACTATCACAAATCCCTGATATAGAATCATGGACTGGTTTGGGTTGGAAAGGACCTTAAAGACCATCTTGTTCCAACCCCCTGCCATGGGCAGGGACACCTCCCACCAGCCCAGGCTGCTCCCAGCCCCATCCAGCCTGGCCTTGG
>JAVJGI010000065.1:53303317-53314074 GCA_035590275.1 Ibycter americanus
GGGATGCACAGCCACACCAAAGCCCAGCCGTACCACCAGGGATGCACAGCCACACCACAGCCACACCACAGCCCAGCCGTACCACCGGGGATGCACAGCCACACCACAGCCAGCACAGCCCAGCCGTACCACAGCCACAGGTGCACTCAGGCAGGTTTCATTTCTCACGGCAGCGGCTTGTGGGTGCCTGCAGCATGGACTGGCAGGGGACATCACACCTTGGCAGCACACTTGCCATCCAGTGCTTCAGAAGTTTTTTTTTTCTATACCCGAAATATCATAGAAATGATAGTAGTAATAAAAAGCTATTTGTGAGACAAAGAAAACGTGTTTCACACAACATCAAGACTCCTGAGCTGTGTACATGTACCGTGCTACTCATGCGGTCGGTGGAAAACAGATTTGGAAGGATTTTGACTGCCCCTGATGGTCTTGGATGATTAACTGACACCTAATGCAGGGGACTTTCCAACTGTATAATTGACTCCATTTTTTTGGTAATTGTAATTAGCGTTCATTGCAGCCCGCACCTCCACATGCGTTTCACCTAATCCTCACAGAGAACTGCTTGCTCAGAGGAGGAACCTGAGCTTCAGCCCCAGCCCTTCCAAGCCCCTTCTTTCTAACCTTTGTCAATATACTAAGGCACTAGAATTAAAAACAGACAGGAATTCTTCAAGTGACCATAGAAGGGGACATAAGTAAGTACTTATCCACATGCCCTTATACTGAATATCCTGCCTATAAGCCAGTAACATTAAATGCCAATGCTAGGGAGTGTCTTGGCTGCTAAGTTCCTAAATACTGCAATAGTTCCTTTCCAATGTAAGTTCATTCCCAGTTACCACGAAGGTTCCCTGTTCTCTTCATTTTTCCCTCTACTGGTATCTGAAATTATATATATGATGGCCTGTTGTTCCCACCAGGTAACCCCTCTAAATGCACATGTAAATCATACACCAGTATTTTAAGCAGTGATGCCAACTTTTGTTTAGTTGTGGATTTTGTTTGGTTCTTTGGTTGGTTGTTTTTGGAGGGTGGGAGTGTTTTTTTGGTCAGGGAGTTAACCTGAAATGAATAAAGAAAGAAGGATTTTTTTTTTCCTGAGCAAAGGCAGTTGTGTTTTCCCTGGTACAGACAGCACAGAAATGGGAGACCCAGAGCAATGCACCTGTATCTACAGTGCCACGCTTCCACAGCTGTGCTCTCACCCTCACCGCTTTGCTTCAGAGCTAGTCCGTCCACTTTCCCCAGTGCTCCAACATGCTGTAACCAGTACATTACCCCTATAAATATAAAAGATCATTTATGTCTTTCGACAGTTAGGCTGTAATGCAAAAGCCTTGGACAATAAGGTAATTTTCTATGTTGGAAGAGCCTTTTGCAGGTTAACCCGAAAGCTTAATTCAGTTAATTAATTAAATTTAATTAAAAAAAAAGGTTAATCCAAAAACTTGGAGCACCATCCACCGCAGAAGCCCACCAGCTCTCTGCTGGTGCCACTGAACCAAATAAGTGCATTTTTTGGAATAATAAATGAAAATTATCAGCTTTCAGAACTGTCAGCTGAGCTGTAAATACATTACATTGCTGTGTAATTTAATTATACAGCATGGCTAACCATCAGCCTATAAGGATTTGGTGCACACAGTCAAACCATCAAGCCGCCAAATTCAGAACGCCATTCAGCACCTGCATCTCTGTCCTAGTCCCAGGTATTGGAAAAGACCCTGAACAACAGACTAGATGTAAATTAGCATATCAACGTTCACATACTGTCGTACCTCATTGCTTAGCAGTGTTCAGAGCCGTCTGTTCCCACACATCCTAAACGCTTTTGATTTTCCATAACTGTCACCTAAAGCAATTTAATTCCTGAAGAAAAGCGGGAGAGGGAAAGAGGACACTGACATTTATCTTTTATTGTTAGGAGAAGCTAAGCTGCTCGTGAGCTATCCCAGCTCTCTTTACTTTGGGGAAGAAATGCCAAACCAGCCATGGTCGCTCTCCCCGATGCACACCTATCTATACACTGGCACACTCAGCATCTCGGATTTACACACCCTCCGGTGTCCCTCTGTCACTGCCGCCGCGCTCCGCGTTACTTCTCTGCAACTTGTAGCCACGTCACACAACAGGAAGTTATTATCCATGATTAATGTAGGTGCCTCGTTACAGGATCCGAGGATAAGGTGGTAGAAACCGCACATTAACAAAACCCACCGGAAACTGGGAAACACTTCATAGAGTGCTGAATGACAGTGCTTGAAACTGCGGCTGGAGAGCAGGTCCATGGAAGAGAACAGGAAAAGTCATACTTGCTTTTACATTCCTCAGGCTGACCGTGAACGACAGGCTCAGCAACGTCCCCCGCCCGAGTATGCCCCGATGGGCCACACTCACGGGGACTCAGTCGTGGCCACAGTGAGCAGAAAGCCCAAGCCCTGACTGGGGGGCAAGCGAGCATCTTTGTTCCATGCAAGTCTTACCCACCACACTCAATTTCAGGCATTCCCACAAAAAATAAACTGATATTTAAAAGGAAATCCACATTATCGCCCAACCTGTGTGAACTCGTGAGCATGCACCACACTACGCACGCCTCCTCCGGCCGATGCACTGCAGTGACCCTCCAGCTCAACCAGCTGTAGGCATCTCAACCTGCTTACCACTTCAGAACCCAAGTTCCACATAATAAAAGTACCAAACTGCAAAAAGATAAACTCTTTTCATTTCCGGGGAGGTTTAACTTGTCAAGTGACACACATTGACATGCTGCCAGCTACAGTATGAGATGATCTCGTGAGTGCCTTCATAGCCGGGCACTGACGGTGCAAGGTCTCCTGGCCGGCAGCTGCTGGTGCTGGCGTCTACAAGCGAGCTGGCACCATCAGCTCCATTTCCTTGGACCTGTACCCTTGGAAAGCACAGCTGCAGGCATCAGTGGGAATGCCAGCAGAGCTAGGAAGGTCACCACACCAGCACCAGGAATGTGGTCAGCGAGGTGTTTAGACCCCTAGCAGCATGCTCCTGCATGTTTTTCCGAATTCACAGAAAGCCCGTTTCAAGTCGATTGTGAAGACTGTGGCCTTTACAGAACAGACCAAGTATCAATTTGGTCTAACATTCTACCTGAACTGTACTTCCAGCAACTTTGTTCTTGATTGCCCTTTTCCCTCCCTGTCGGTCAAGCACCCCATGAATTGCTGTGGGGTTTGTTAATTTTTTCTTACTTTGGCTCATGCAAACAGCCTCAGCTGCTCTCAGGGTTTGTTTCACCCCATCTCCTCTCTTTTAACCTCCCAGAGACACCTGAGTCCCCAAGGCCTCACAGGACCTTTCCTCCCTCACCTCCAGAAGGTGTCTGGGCTATTCCTGCAGGAGGGAGGACATGAAATCCCCATCCAGCGCTGCTGGGCACCAAGGGGCAGGCCATGCTGTGCGGGTCCTGTGGGACAGAGCATCCCCCTCGGGATGCGTGCCGGATGAGCCAGGCTCAAACGCATGGGGGCTGGGGAGCAGCGGGGAGGAGGAGGAGGGTTCGACCAACCTGGCATCTAGAGCCCACATCTGCCCCAGAGCAAACGAGCGCTCAGAGGGAGCCGGCTCTGTGCTGAGCTGCTGCAGCCCTCGCCTCCCTCCTGCCTCCCGGCAGCACGGTCGCACACTGCCAGGACCGGGGTGGCTCGGCCGGGAGCCGGTACCTCTGCAGGCAGAAAGCTGGCAGACTCAGCTGGGATCAGTCCCTCACAGGCACCACCTGAAGGGTGCGGTGATCCCAACAGTGCTCAACCACCCACCCCTCGGGAACCCCCCTCCCGAGGACATCGCCAACGCCTGCCGCAGCTTGTCCCAGCCAGAGGACCCTGCAGGCCTGCTCCCCGAAGCAGAGCACCCGCCTGGATGCTGGACTCAGATTCGGAGAAACGATGCTTGTTGGTGTCGTGGTCTAACCAGGACACTTGGCCAGGTCTATCGGGTGTGCTGGACCTCCACAAAATGCAAAAGCAGGAAAACTTGCACCGCGCTGACCCTGTTGCTGTGCTGGCCGGCAGGCATCGCCTCCACGTGCACGCCAGGCAAACCTACAGGACGGATGATGAGTGGGAAGAGGCCAAGTGAGGAGAGGGCAGAGGAGCGTGAGCGTACCCAGTCCTGCACAGCCGCAGACCCCAGCCGCACCCCTGCTAACCATGAACTCAGAACATGGGAAATGGCAAAGGAAACATGAGAACACTGCAAGGATTTGAAAGAACAATATAGATAACAAAATGCTGGGAACATGAAATGTCCAGTGTTTATGCATACTCTATTCTCTCTACGAAAGGCAGATCAGTTTTGTAAATAGTTGTAAATGAGAAGATTTAGATACCTGTTCTTAAGCCAACACAGGTGAAAGATACAGCATGGTCTTAGGCGAGCAATAGCAATGGTTCTCCATAACTGCAATTTTCACTGTTCAAAGGGAGAAATTTTTTCCCCCATCATCAGTGCAATCCAAAACGGTTTTTCTTCAGATTTCTTTCAGCGCTATTGAGAACAGACCACGGCCTTCAGTGTAGAGAGTGACAGCAATGTTATTAATTATTTCTGAAGGAGAAAGCAAGCCAGTAACCCAAATGTTGTACATATCACCACATGCTTTCATGACTTGCAGTTGCTGAGTTCTCTGGATTTACCTTACTTCTGCATTACATGACACACTGAAAACCTTCACGTGCGGAGAAGTTTTCAATCCTGAAACTGAACAAGGAGCATCAGCTGTGCTAGGGAGGCTGGGGGGGGCAGCGAGCTTGTGCCAAGCGCTTGTCTCTGGGCAAAGCACACACAAAAAGCCACGGATCCGGGGGAAGCAAGATTTAAAGCAAAAACAAAGCACCACTGACAATACTAAACACAGCTTTTCTGACACCTCCTTGTAATTCCCACTCCCTCCTCCCCCCCTTACTTACTAAGCTACCACTTTGATAATACATAAAGGCTTTTTTCCTCTTGTTTTTAAATAACAGGGAAAGGCATCTGTGCTCTCAACCCACAGCCACCCAAGAGTCAGGCTATGAAAAAAGTTTGCCTTGCAATCTGATCAGTGATTACTGCAGTAAGTAATCTGCAGAGCACAGAAGGTTAAAACATCTGTATCTGACCCTAAATAAATAGTATTTGGGATTCTGTAATTGCCTTACTGGGCAGGGCAGCCCCAGCCCTCAGGGACCAGGGGACCCAGTCAGGCCATGCTGGCCACCCTGCGAAAGAGCAGCACATGGTTTACAACACTTATCACCTTAGGAGAGGGAGAAAAACTTTTCCTGGTCCCTGGCTGGGACTGTCCTGTCTCCCAGGGCCCGTCTCCTGGCAGCGCAGTGGGATGCCCCCAGACCTGGGGCAAACCCGGCAGGAGGGGTTTGGGCTGCCACAGAGGTAAGGGACGCATGATGGGGTCAGACTTTGCTCCCCATCCTCTCCACGTCTCTGTCACTCCAGCACCTCCGACAGCCCGGCGGCACGCCCTTGTTTCCCCAAAGGTCTCGACCCCTGGAACAAACAATTACAGGGAAGATCCCGATCTGAAAAACTAAAGCCTAGTGCTGCGGGGAACGCTGGACATCTCACTCCCATTGGATCGGAAAATAGGAAGAAAAGGAGGAATGTAAACAGCTTGCCAATCTGCAACAACTGAACTCTTGACTTCAAAGTGATGCAAGCTGACGATGACACGTGGGTCTGAGCATCCTCCCTGAAGATGCAGCTGGAGGCACCCAGCAACCAGCAGCACCCAGCCGGTGCAGGCGCAGCAGGAGGGGGCTGCAGGGCGACGGGTCGGAGCAAGCGGCAGGTTTGGCACCAGCACCCAGGGTTCATTCTCTGTACATCAAACAGCTCCACAGACGAAGCGCTCCAGTTTTGGCTCGCCAGATCAGCAGGGTGAGGCGGGAGGGATGCACACTCTGGTGTGTGTAACCCTACAGCCTGCCAACACATGGTTTGAAATTAAAATGGGGGTTATTTTAAGCACGATCCCCCAGGTTCTGCAGCTTCTTGCCCGTTTCCATGGGGATGGGCGCCGTGCCGCGCAGCTGCCAAGGCCCGCCAGCCTCCCGCGGTCCCTGCGAGGATGAGGCAGAGCGGGATCGTCCCTCCAGTGCTGCTCGGGCTTCAGGAGCCCCCAGGGCCCAGCACATCCCTAAAGCTGGAGCTTTTCAGCAAACTGCACAGCTAGGAAAGCATCATCGAGACGTGTAACAGTCTTCCTGTTTTACCACAGAAACACATTTTTACAGAACAGCATTTCTCAGCTTGGGAACTCGCAGCGGGCATTCGCAGAGCGGCTCTTTTGTAAGTTTTAGACCCACGTCTGCCAACACGGGGAGAAGGACCACCACAGGCACAGGCTGGCCCGCACACAGGGTGGTGGCCACGGCCGGCAGGGCCAGCCCAGAGCAGCAGCCTGGCCCCAGTGAGGAGGGGGCATGCACCCCCCCACAGCCCCAGAGCTCCGCAGCCCCCCAGACAGGGCTTCCCCTCCTCCCCGGCACCCCTCGCCCTGCGCATCCTCCAGACCGCAGCCGGCCGCCCTCGCAGCTGGGTTCGTTTGCTCCCCCCAACCCCAGGCTCCCCCCGGCATCACCTGAGCCAAAGAACTTCAAAGCCTGTTCCCTGAGAGGGGAAACAAAGCCGCCCACGGCCGTTCGCCCTGACCCAGAGCCTAACCCTGCGTACACACTTCTGTGAGTCGGGCTGGTTTGCTGGTGGAGCTGTGGGCTGTAAAACTGGGAACTTGTTTTAAAAAGTTGATTTTGATGCAAGTAGGATAAACCCAGCAGCCTGCACTTGACCCCCTTAGGAAAAGCCATCTGCACACTGGCAGAGAGAGTCAAATAAGGGATTGGTAAAGAAGTGATCAAGACACAATACTAATCACGGTGAAAGTAATTGGGCTGCAGCATTATAACCTTGTAAATCAGCTGGAAATCCAATTCGGTGTCAGGAAACCGGCAGAAAGCCCTCAGACCACTCACCTCAGTGTAAGTGAAGGAAGGAACAGCTCAGCAGAAAGCAGCAGATGGCTTTGCATATTCTCATGTATATTTACGTACACTTTTTTAGTAAGCCACTTTGATTCAGGAGGAGCCACAACTAAAACGCACTCTTGAAATTCCTCTGTAGATATAACTGCATATAAAGATGCATCATGCTGTGCTTTCCCCCCTCTCTCACATAACACAACTGTGGGCATCACTAATAGCACCAAGTGTAAGCGTGCCTTGTATTTCCTATTACTCAGCCCTGCTTCCCAAGTCCTAGCAATGCTGCTAAAAGGTTTTTTTTTAAATATTTGGGTTGAAACATTCCTGTTGGCTTCATAACGACAGGCTTCCACCAGTTAGTATAAAAAATGAAGTATATAAAAATAAAAGTATAAAATCAATTTCAAAAAAGAAAAAAGGATCGGGGTGTCAATAAAACTCGTTCGGCCATTTCCTAGAAAGACAACAGAAAAACCTTTCTGCCCACATGAAAAACAAGCCCTGCGACTGCCGTGCTGAGACCTTCCAGCTCCGTGCCCTGCTGCCGAGAGCCGACGGCCCACAGCCAGCAGACAGGCAGCCGGCACCCGGACAGGGCCTTCGTCGGTGCCAGCAAACATATTCACTGACCAAGTAAGAAGCTTTTAAAAGGTGCTTACAGGTATAAATAAGAAACCCTAAAAGGCCACTACAGACAAAGGCCTGTTTTTCCTGATGGAAAACAGCACACGGTGATAATGCTAAATCTACAAGCCCACTACAATTCACCTCGGCTTACTGAGGCCACCTTACTCCAGCACGCGGTAACTCTGAGTGCTCAACCTTGCAAGCCCTTCTACTCTCTTGCCTTATCTTCTTCTTCCCACCCTTTTTACATCTTTCTTCCCTTACTTTTTTTTTTCTTTCCCGCCCATTCATTAACCTTCTCTGTTCAGAAACAGGGCACAACATACCTCGCCAAAAACTAGCTGTCAAAAAGGCATCAGTAGGCAGCACCTCTAGGCTGGAGCTTGCACCCAACTGATGCCTATGCAGCAGCTACTGAACACACCAAGGTTTCTGTGTAAATGGAACCAGCTGGAGCCGACGCTCAGAAACCAAGGCGAACCGATCTCTCACGTACCAGCGCTGTCTGGAAGCACACACAAAACACGCAGACGCTATCCTTTCAAAGTCAGCTTTCCTATTAGTTGAATCCCAACTCCAAAATGCTCAGAAATATTTCAAAGGTTGGATGAGGAAACACGAAACAGCCTGGCACGCACGCTGCAGCCAAGCACAGGCACAGTACCAAAAGGGTGTCAGAGGGATGCGCTGTCCCCACACTGCTCAGACAAACGCAAAGGACCAGTCACCCTTGGCCTGCTCCTGGCTTCACAGTCAAGAAAGTCCCTGAACCAGGGGGAAACTGGGGACCCCATGATGGGAAGCAAGGAGTCTGTTCCTCAGACACGACTCTCCATAGCACAGCTCCACACTGCCCTGTCCCTGGATGGACGGCAAGCCAGCGCTGCACGCAGGCTGCATCAGCACTGACCCGCTCCGGGCTCGATCCCTGCCGAGCAATGAGTTCAGTCCCAGTATTAACAAAAGATGCTGAAAAAAATAGAGAGGGTTGAGAGAAGATCCACAGGACAGACTCAGGAATATGAAGTTTACCCTCGGAGTCACAGACTCAGAGCTCAATCCACACACCACACCGACGAGGATGCTGGGCGGCCGCAGCCCTAGCCTGCCGCTGTGCCGAGAGAGGGGTGTGACAACAGAAACTCCTCCGTTTATCGAGGTGAGATCCGGCAGCAGGATGCTGGGGTTGGACCGATGCAGACTGGAGAGAAAGACAATTTCTAACTGTGAGGTTAACTGCAGATAATCCTCCAGGGCTGGGTGTTTTACACCAAGAGCAAAGCCATTTACTGCCCACCCCTAGGAAACCCACCACGCTCTGGCTTTGCCACGCCACTTTGACTTGAGGCAGTAATTCAGTAAAGTCTTGAAACCAGCGCCAAGGAAGTCTGGCAAGAGGAGTGTAAGGGTTTTCTTGCCTCAAAAATCATTTACACATTTGGAGTTTGATTTATCTCAGGGTAAATACTGAGCCCTGTGTTACTATTCACTAGGATAAATGGTAACCTTCTATTTACATACACTCTGTCATAATTAAAAGGGATTAACCATTGGATTTAGACAGTCAGGCTCGTTCTTGTGTATCCATCACTTTGAACCACCTATGGGTAAAATTTCATATACTAACCCACCTTTTCCCTTTTTTTTTAATTTATTTCACTTTAAATTGTCATCACTAGTAAGTCTTCCACATTATGTCACACACAAAACCAAAGTATTAACTGGCTTCTTTATGTAAGGAAGTTATTGGAATGTCTTAAGAGATTTCCATAGCAACCATGCCGTGCCAGTAAATATGAGTTCACCAGAACAACACTGTAATTGCTCTGAGCACACACTAATAAGCAATGATGAAAAAGTATGCAATATTAAGAAAGTAATGTCCTAACAAGTCTCCACTATTGTAAAAGTGCTGCTTGAAAATACCATATGAGATGTTATCAGGTTTTTGTCAATGATCATTCACCTGCAAAGCTCAGTTTCCCTATGTTGGCTGTATACAGGCTCAGGTCAGAATGAACTGCTTTCTGAATTATGTAGCAAAGCCTCCAATTTAAGCATTTTTACTCAGCTCGCTTGCTGTTCCTGCTGACCCAACATATCCAAGAAGAAACGCGTTTTCCACTCTGAGCACAAAATTCTGGTAAATCCCGCCAGAGCTGCACACACCCAGCAGGTGCATCGACCCGACCTCACACACCCCGTTAGCATGAAGGGACGGGGCGGGGGTTGGATGGATTTTGCAGTTCCTTCCAACAGCAATTTCGCTGTGCATTTCAGTCACGCCAGAGCACATCCCTTGGGCAGCGAGCTGTCATTCTAACAGATGTTTTCTCTACAGTTCCGTAATAAGAGATGCAAGAGTTAGCAACCGAATGTTGTACTCTGAATTGCTAATAAACACTTGGTGATATCAACTAGCTACTTCTCCTGTAAAAGTTTACCTGATGTAAGACGCCTTCCGCTGTCAGAAGCAGCACAGTCTCAGGTTTGACCACCCTCACCGAGGGGATGCCAGCAGACCCAGTGCGCACGTAAACGTGAACATCACCGTGCTTTGAAGACTCAAATTAACATACATAACTAACTCCAAGTTTATCTAGTGCAAAATTCAGCACCCTGAGCACCTGGGGAATTTTGCCAGCACTCGGTTGGTGTCCTAGAGCCAATGCAGTGTTCTTTGTACCTCAGGACTGCTCCCAGCCACCCAGCACCCCGTCTGCCAGCCTGACGCCTCTCCAGAGCTGTCCCCCATCACCAGTCAAAGTTTCCTTCCTTTGGTCCTCTGAAATTTCGCTCTGCGTTTGAGAAGTCTAATGCAACTGCGGCACGCATGTATGGTGCATTTCTACAACAAACTTGTCTTCTGGAAAACAAATCCCAAAGCAGCCTTTTGGGAATGACAAGTCGCTAAGTTTGATGGACGGCTGCACTTGATCTTGGTTTGTTAAAGCCAGAGACTACCCCGCAGATAGAAACTTCACTGCTAAACTGTCCCCTCGCTGCCCACACCTCTGTTACCCGTTATCGTAACGACGGCCGCCCCGTTTCTGTGGGGCTGCCGGGGCTCCACGGTCCCTGCGCCCCGCGGGGAAGCCACACCGG
>JAVJGI010000065.1:53314966-53325154 GCA_035590275.1 Ibycter americanus
CGCGCCGCTCGCCCGGGGCATCCCCGCCGCCGGCAGCCATCTCGCACACGCGGGCGATTTTAAACTCGTACATAAACATCGCGACCGATGCGGAAGGCGCTGGCTGCTGTTCTGGGCAAGCCCTTTACCGGCATTCGGCTGTTACTTAGGAAAGCGCAAACAGTTCGTCTTGTATGAGTCACTAGTACTCGCTACGGCATCTTAACCTCACTAATGCGACGGCAGCCGCATTGATTTTTATTCAACTGTTGTAATAAAATAAGGACTTGATTTCAATTAGTGGGTGGCTTGGGAAGTCAATGTTTTTCTTGCACGGAGATGGCACTGCGTTTCAGAAACTGCCTCGCTACGGAGAGCTTTATTCACCATGTCTGAAGATGTTACGTGGGACGTTTCAACACAGAGAAGAAAACCAAGCGTAAGGCTGGTAGTTAGGCCTGCAGTGATGGTTTCACTGATGACCGCACACGGAGGCAGCCCCGAGGAGGAGGGAAGGTCCCGAACGAGATGCTCCACCGCCTCTCAGAACCGGCACCTCCCTGCCACGCCGCCGGTCCCTCGCTCGGCTGGGTGAAGCTCCCAGGAGCTCTCCAAGAGACAGTAACTCACATGCCTTGTTTTCCCAGAATATCTCTAGTTTCCTCCATAAACTACTGGGCCTGCGACTTTCAAGTAATCAGGAGAAGAGCGTGTCCCGCAGCCGCTGTGGCAGTGTGCCAGCACATGAATAGCAAAGTTTGGAACTGTTCTGTTCTGCTGCATCAACTGTTAACACATATGGAGGGCGAGCTCTGGTGGGGAGCCTTATGCTGCATTTTTGTTCAGTGCAGTGCTACGTAATGGAAAAGCCACACTGCCTAAATAATCCGTGTTTGTATCTCACAAGCTCTAGAGAGTTCCTGCTCTTTTGTTGGTGATAAAATGCAGGATTGCCGCAGAGCTCCTTAGTAAAAGAATTCATCCCGAGTCACTACAGACTTTGCAGAATGCAAGAGCTGTAACATGCTCATGACGCCATGCTTTATGGCTTTTTGAAATTAAATGTCTCATGGAATGCCTAATCAAATGCACTTCCCAGAAATAACTAATGTTAGCAGACCACATCCGAACCATTAAGGTGAGTGACGGCTCTTTAGCCATTCAGTAGTCTCTGTTACACCATCACTAAGTACTTTCATAATTTCTGAGATGCCACTTCCTAAGTTTCAATTTAAGATTTATGCTGTTTTCTTTCATAGCATGTTTTGAAATGGATATGTTAGTTATT
Organism: Ibycter americanus; assembly: GCA_035590275.1. NCBI lineage: Eukaryota > Metazoa > Chordata > Aves > Falconiformes > Falconidae > Ibycter > Ibycter americanus. The sequence goes on from JAVJGI010000065.1 coordinate 53,316,234, forward strand.
GTACTCTTTACAGAAAATTTCCTAGGAGTTAGTCATCATCTAAAAGAGCCTGAAAGTTGTAGAAGCATTACAATTGAAGGGTGTAATTTAAGAACAGTTTTACAAAGGCGGAGAATAGCTCTTAAAGAATATTTCTTTGAGAAATCAGAAAGAATCGCTCTCAAGTAAAAGGATAGAGCGCTTTTATATAAGAAAGTAATTTTTGCTTTGTTTAGAGATAGGTTTGTTTTTAAATATACTGCAAATCTCTGAGCTATCAGCTTTCACTTGCCTTTACATTCTGTAGGAAAAGCATGAAAGATGCCATTAAACGGCCTCAGTCTGTCTGCCATTCAGTTGTCATTTCTCTCTCATTCTCCACTAATATTTGGACAATCAAATCCATAGCACAGAATCATAGTCTTTATCTGAGAAGTTTGCAAGACGTAGTGTAGGAAAAGAGTGGGAAATAAGGATGTGATTGTCCTAATACCAGAAGAGGGTTTCATTCCACCACATTTCTTGATTCCTTTACCTGTAAAATGGAAGAAGGTACAGCACGGGGCTTTGTTTAGTTTTTGCTTCATTAGAAATGTAGTAAGTAGTTTTACCTTCGCAAAGGTAAGTTAACTGGGAGACATATAGAAGACCTTGTCAGTTGGTTTGGGGTTTTTTTTAGTGCTATTCAAAGCACTACTGACTAAGTGCTGCTCAAAATTCTTGATAGTAATACAGGCTAAGTAAAACTAGGTCCTCTCATTTATTCCTGCTTTCTAGGATGTCAGCCACAGGCATACATATGTGTCCTAACAAGCACCTAACAAATCCCAAAAAAATGATCATCCTGCTGTCATCCTCATGATAAGGTCTGCCCGTTAACAAGGCCTGTCTATTGCACAGCCAAGACAATGAGAATTTTACTCTCTCTTTTAAAGGGAAAAACTTCCAGGTGTCTGAACCCATCCATAACTACAGAGGCTTTTTTCTGCTCAGAATGGAAGAGCAGGAGCTGCCCTGACAGCTACCAGAAGTTTGGCCCTGTGCTCGTTACTCAGCACAAGAGCCACTGACTTCTCTTTGGTGTTCGAGGGAAAGAAGGTGCTTATGTTTGAAACCTAAGCCCTGTTTCAATCTAAATTATAATACTGAAACTGTCAAGGAGAATGTTACCTTGAATAGAAAAATGGGTGACGTTTATCATTAATTGAATTTGACAGTTCTTGTCAAGTGTAAAATCATCTGGTGTTTGCCCTCTATTCTGATTTTGGAGAGGATATTCTTACTCTAAATACCAAACCTGGTATTTGGAGACTGTTGTGCCATGCTGGTGCCTTTTAAACTGCCACCAACAAAGATGATAGAACCAAGAGATATGAGAAATAAGAGTTTAGAAAAGTTCCTCCAGACTTCTGTGGCACGGCAAAGAATCTGGGCCACTAACAATGGTGTTTGGCAGTATATTCTCCTTGAAAATTATGTTTTGATTATCTAAATTGTTCATGATATTTCAGTTTGAAAAACAGTGTATTTGCTTGTGATCTTAAATCATACCTAACAACATCTGAATGATGAAAAGGAGAATATGTTGGAGGGGAAATGAGAGAGATATGAACATTGGCTTTGGCAGATGTGTGGAAGTAAAAGGGTAGAAAACTACCACTGCCATTAAACATGGTGTCTGTTATACAGGCTCTAAGTCATGTAGTGGTGGTCTTTCCTCGAGCAAAACCACCACAGCTGCTCACTTCATTAAGAAAAGTGCAATTTGTATTTACTATGCAAATATTTAGCACAAATGGTGTTATATAAGCTTCTCCATTTTCAATATTTTAACACCATTGCAAATAAATTCTAATTTATTCAGAATTGTAATGCTCCATCTACTCTTGAGTAATTCAGATGTTGTCTCCTCTATACCAATGGAAATTGAGAGAAGGATGCAATGCTCACTGTCTCAGATCAGTCTGGGAACCAGAGAATGCTGGGTCATGATTGCCCATGCACAGTCATTTACAGTGGTGCACAATTAGTGGCAAAAATGCTACACTTATTCCTCCTGTCTTCTCTCAGACAATAGTATTTTCTCTCACCCCAGAGAAAGTGTGCTGGAGGTTCAAACAGACACATCTTCATTATTTCTGTAGCAGAATCGTATTCATTTTTGACTTCTAAAACTTGAAAACAGGGTTCCCTTTCTGTTCAGCGGGCACTCGTGTCTGATACCACTATTCAAAACCAGTGTAGTAACATGCCCTGGAAGATGTCCATCCCCTCAGTGAACAATTGCACATCAAGAGTATCAACGCAGATTCCCCACCACACTGACACAGTTACAGTCACCTTATGAAAATGTCCACTCAATAATTACTACTAATCCTGCAAGAGGATAAAGTAAAACACAAAACCTGCTCTATAGTGGTCCAATATAGGAAAGGGAAAGGGAGAGAAAATTTTGCCTTCTTACATAGCCTGGACTCTAGGGAAACAGAGGTCCACTTTGTTTTTGAAATAAGGAAGTTTAATTAAAAGCTGACTTTTACAACAATTTATTCTTCATGCCATCTTTCGATGTAACTCCAACTACACCTCTAAGGGCGAAATGTGCAAGCTTGGTGACCAAAGAGGTTATTAGGAACAGATATTCTTGAAACCACTAAGAATTCATTACTCTCTTTTTTCATTTTTTCCTCTTATGTTTTCCATTCTTCTTTTTGTGTTTTGTATTTTACTAAGAGACAATTAGGCCTTTTACCAGTGAAAGTCTTGGGGATACTAATATGCATGTCTGTTTGTCCTGGAAACTGTTAATATACAACAGATCTGATGATTTTCTCAAATCAGAAAAGAAAGAAAAGCTGTGAGAAGATTCTATTCTTTCTAGGGAAAGCAGGAGAAAAACCTTAAGCAAACCAGAACTGTTGTGGTCCGTCGTGTGTACAAAGTCCATCCCGTCCACCATCCTGCCTGACGATAGCTAGCTAATGACAGGTATTGGAGGGAGGTGATGGTACAACACCTGCAAAGCAGACCGAGGTACAGGAATCTGCGCTCCAAACTGGGTGTCATCTCACTCTTTTATTGTAGAAAGGGAAAAAAATTTTCCTGAATTTTTTTTTTCCTGAATTTTAAACCTGAGGCACAGCCATATATATGGCACTTCAAGGCATATGATGGTGGAAAATCAGCTGATCAAAGCATACGTGACCACTGACTAGACTATAGATGAGATGCTACAAAATAGCCCTATTGCAGCCTTGGAAAGATGAAGCTTGCATGACTGTGTTTCACCTGGATGTAAGCAGAGACTTGGAAAAGGCAAGGGGAGACTTGCAAAAGGCAGAGCAACCACTCTTACGTTTGGAAGAGTTTGTCTTTTCCCATCTGTGTTTACTTTTGCATATTCTCTCTTTTCTCAGGGATTCCAAGACGCTGGAGTTTTCTTTCATTTCACCAGCCGTGAAATCATCTCTGACTTTACGGAATTACATGTGCTGAACCAAACCCATCAGGTTTTCATATAGTTAGTACCACCTATTTTGGGTCTCATCAAAATCTCACTGACATTCAACAGGCAAAGCCAGCATGCATTCATTTAACTGGGAGACATGATGCCTGTTCTAATCTAGGACAGGCCAAATAAATTCTTTATGAAATTCCAGGATTTTTTTTTTTAATCTAAGGATTTGTGTTCAGGAATTATTTCACCCAATTTTTCTGAAACACCTCAGTTCTGCAAGTGAATGAGTATCCTTTGAGGAATGACTGATCATTCTCATTCCCAAGCACCATGAGCTGTATATTTTATATCATGTCAAAATTAGTAGGAGGACAACTGAAGACAATATTCCAACTTTTGTTTGTTAATCTCACACTTCAGTTAAGCAGTATGGATCCTGCAGTCTACCTCTTTATACTATACTCTACTAGTATATTACTTATGGTTCCCTTTCTGTCTTTTTACTGGTTGCATGGAATGGTGATTGTTTTCTTCTTTCATCACTGTAAATCAGGATCAAGTATCAGTGAAATTATCCTGGATAAAACCAGTGTAAATAAAAATAGAACTGCCTGAAGCAGCATTACATTCTTTATGGTTATCTGTTATCAGTGAGCTGATGAAAATGGTTTCTAAACAAAAATGCTACCAATTATCATAAAACTGCAAAGGAGGCAAATATTATAAGACACTCCTAATTTAGGCATAGAAACAAGTGGGGCAATATACCATGATATTACATTCTTGTTAAAAGCCCTGTACAGAATATCACGGCTGTAATTGCAACGTGTTTAAGATGATGAAAGGAATATTACTGAGATTCTTAAAATTCACATCTTCATCATCAAGAAGAAAGCCTACAGAGAACAGCCTATGTTTATTTTAAAAAGTTCCTCTAAAAGAACACATAAGTCTTTCAACAAACATTACATAAGGGGGAAATCTCACATATTTTCCTATCATTACTGTTTCTGTAAATAGTGCCAATTCTGTTTTTAAAGATGCTAACAGTAATCACACTGATCCAGCTCTTTCAAAGTCCTTTAACACCATCACAGTTAACTAATAACCTTCTATTCAGATCATCTGCAGTGGCCCACAGTAAGCATGAACAGGCAGTATCAGCTGTCATGCAACCTTAAAGCTGAAAGCTTCTCCAGACTGGTAGAAAAAAGGGTTACCCTTTCATTGCAGTGATTCCATGGGTGCCAGCTGTGGTGCAGAGGGATTACAGCCTTTACCAGCAGGTGCTCAAACCCATGGAGTGATCAAAGCACCTGCCTCCCTCCCTGCCCAACTTCTTCCTCCTAAGCCATTGAGGCCAGTGTATGCTAGTTCAGTTGCTTATTTTGGTTTAGCCTTTTAGAGTATAAAACATATATCCTGCTTAATTTACTGCAATGCTTTCTCTTGCCTAATCCTGTGAAATAGTGATTTTATTTCTAGTACTGTCTGAGCAATTCAGCCCTTTACATTTTTGGTGATTTCTGCCTCCTTTCATACTTTTTTTTGGTTTTCCTTTCATTTCCATATCTGTTCACTTTTCTGCTTATGTTATTTATTTATTTAGGTTAACCAAATGTTTAACTAAGAAATTAAGAACATGTTACTATATTTTAATAAGATGCATTCTTAGAATTCACTGATCTTGTCCTTTCACTTATGGGAGTATTAAAAAAATCCATATAAAGCTATAGAGAGTAGTTTTATATAGAAAGCAATGACATCTCTTGTATTATTCAATGGCTTTTACCTCAGAAAGATGGGGGAAAACTCTGCTTCCTAACTTATCTGAAGTCAAATGTAAGTAAAATTTGTGTAACATAGGTGCCTGCCAATCTGAACAAGTAGCTGGGCAGAAAAGCTTAACACTTCTCGCTGAAGCCTGATTATCACTTTCAGCTTCGTAAGGTGATGCAGTCCACAACCGCACAGTTCCTCTGCATGAGGATCTCTGGCACCATTCGTTCTATCACTCACATCAATCTAGGAGGCTGTAGGGAAGTGTTGGTGGTTATTGACATACACAATAGTCAATAGTGACAAAGCACTGTAAGGACCCCAGTTTTGCCTCGTGGTGCCCCTGGGAGGCTGATACACAGGAAGAGCCCACTCAGGCTATTGCTGTGTGGTAGGAGACCACTGGCTGCTATGCTTTAGTTCCAGGGCAGTGCAAGATGATGCACAGGGGGAGCTTCCCTCTGATCCATGGGTGCTGGTGCATTTGAAGTGCAGCATCTTTGAAACCAGGACTAGGGAGGAAGGACGACTGTGATTCAGTGTCCACCCTGGAATATTTGATTCTGAGCCCTCTGTATGAAGATTAAGCAGTGCCCAATCTTGTTCTTCTCAGAGATTGGTATCCATTAAAAGAAGAAAAAAAAAATCTTGTGATCCACTCAAAAAAAACCGTGACACTTTCTTGCCCAGCAGAACAGCTGAGTCCAAAGGTGGAGACCGATACATCTTTGGAGATAATCTGGCGATCACTTTGGTCCATCATAAATTATGTTAGTGTCACTGCAGCTGAAGGATTAAAACCCACACCCTAACACCTAGGGGAAATTATTTTGATGTTCCAAACAGGTTCTATGTTTGTTGAAAGACACGAATGCAGGTCTTACAGCAAACCCATCCAAACTCTTGGCCATCTCTGTTCCTCCTTGTTCTGACATCACTTCACTGTGAAACGCTACCACTAGGATGACTGTTTCAGACGGAGATCTGATGGCATTTCAACATGCTGGGTCAAGACCCTCCCCAAGTCTGGACAAAGCTGTACTGCAGCCTGACCTTGGGATATTTCTGTCTGCACAGCAATTGCATGGTTTTCTCTTTGTACATTCAATACCTGCATGGATTTTGCTTCTAGGAGGGAACTCCCAATACAAAAAGCGGAAACCCTCCTCAGTTACACCTCAAGATCAGAAATAATCCATACAGAATATTGCTTGTTTACCATCTTCCATGCAAACTTTAATGATGCTTTTGTTGTTATGATTGTATTTGTAAAGGAGTTCCTTGGGTATGGAAACTGGATGTCCCGAAGAGCTCAAAGGCTCCGTGGGGCAAACCTTTAATGTAAAACTCACAAACAGTTCAGCAACTTGAAAGTCCAGTGACCAACCAAACAGTGAGTGGTTTGTGCAGTGAAATATGCACACCAGCTGCTGCCTTGCGACTGAAGCTTGTAACTCTCGCTTGCTAAAGGTAAATTGAACCTATTGAGGGATATATTTACTGACTTTTGATCTATTATTTCTTTTTGCCTTCTTATTAGGATAAAATCGTCCTAGATACTGCCATGTTAAAGAAATGGTATTATGTTACTGGGCTGATGCTGAATAGAGAACGCAAGCTTCAGTGAGGAGGCTGAACTGGACAACTAGATTTGAAAAAGGAACATTGAAAGTCCTGTTTTAAGATGATTTATCTAAGTTTGGTATCTTTCCAGATTCACTTTCTCTCCCTGAAATGCCCATAAAAATGTTTCTCTGTTACTATTGTGCTATAGAACTATAAACAGAATGCTGAGATCAAAACTAGCCAAACTAATGCCCTCTTTAATTAATGATGTTATTCATTTCAATCCTAATGTATTTTCTTATGTAATCTCAAATAAAATCATCCTAAAATGTTTTTGGTTTTGCATAAACATATGCAAAGCAATACTTCTTTCAGTACAGCTTTGCCATTGATCCATTTTTAATTTTCATAAATTTTGCCCTCTGGTTTATGAATACTGCTCATAATTAGGATTTAATCACCTAAGTAGCCTCAAAGAAAATCTATTCCAGGAAAAGCATAATAAAATTACTAGTCATCCTGCTTTTTGTTAAAATCAGCAGTAATAGCCTAATTAGTAGAATCTGTATTTTGAAAGTGGAGTTGCATTCAAGCTGAGGAGTAGGTGCTTTGCCTTATTCAGCCCAGGTAACGGTGTATTTTTCAGAAGCTTGTGGCTCTGTAACAAAACACATGTGAAGATTTAGGCCTATTTAGTTATATGCAATTCAGCCAACTGTTCCCATGAAAACAGCAGTATCGTAGGTCACTGCAAGACAACAGTTTTTCCTTTCAGAGTTCAGAGATTTCCTGTGAAATGGAAGTTTTCAAGGTTCAACATGCTCTACTACAAAATGGGCTCCTGTCTGAATAGTCTTTGGAGGTCAGAAGTTCCTAAATGAGGGGATTGTTTGAGGGAGCCAAGGTGAGAACAATTCTAAATTTAATGGAATCAAAGCTTTGCACTAATGCAGTATCTCTGGCAGTTTGAGATGTTTCAGTCTCCAGCTATGCCTGCTAGAAAATACACTGTATTTGCATGGGATCTAATAAGAATTTTACCTGTTTGCCTCAGAATATTATTGCCAAGGCTGTGTATTTTGCCATATGATGGTTCTTACAGTTAGTGAGATGTTCTTTCCTACAGAGTGCAAGGTGCATTTGAGGTTACTGTAATAAAATGTGTCAGTTTCTCTTCTATCAATACTAAAAAAATGTTTCTGTTAAGGAAGTTGCTTCTAAAGGAAACCTACTGAAATAGCGTTTTGTCATTTAGTTTAATAAGCACGGTATAAGTCAGCAAAAAACCATGCATCTAAACTTTGAAATTAATTTCTTGTATTTAAAACCCTACTAGTGCTACTGATCAAACTTGGTCAGGTCACAGGGAACATAATTATCTAGATTTGTAAGATTTGTGAGATTAAGTACTCTTCATCTCCCAATAATGGATTTCTACCATCATGCTAATCAAGAACATATTTTATTTCAGCCCAATACAGCACCTGGCTAATCGCTGTGTTACTCGCCCCACAGTGCAGAGGCTTGCAGGGATGCTACCACTGCACCAAGAGCCAGCGACTGCCGCCATGGGGCTCCGCAACTGGCAGGGCTTTCCTGGGGAGGGCTGTGGCTCTTCCCGGGGTTCAGGCCTTTTACTCCACATGTACCTACCCTGTGACTTTCCCAAACAGGGAGACCTGCAAACAAAACTGCTTAATTGGAGGGAGGGATATGGTGGACATGGGCCCTGGAAGACAAAGAAATAGCAATCATGGGAAACGGGGGGAAAAAATGTTTTAAAAGCAGTCCATGGGAGAGGCAGAGGAACGCTGTACCTGTGAGGCTGCCGCAGCAATGGGCACCTTCCAGCAGCGAGGAGAGGGATGCCAGCAGCAACCCAGCCTCGCCATGTACTGGGGAGCCCGGTATGAGTATCCTGCAAGGCTTAGGCCAGTTCTTGAAGAATAAACACATTTCTGTTTAGTCCCTGGAAAATGGTGGAGCGTGTATTTAACTCTGAGTGCTGGAAATACTTCACTGCCCTTTCAGGCAGCGTGAGGGGGTCCGCTCGAGTGCACGGCGATGACGGCCCTCCCAGGCCGCCGGGTGCCCCGCGTTCCTCCGCCTGTGCAGGCCGCGGTGGCCCCTTCCCCTCACC
>JAVJGI010000065.1:53325967-53352200 GCA_035590275.1 Ibycter americanus
CAGGGGGGCCCTGGGGGCAGGGGGGCCTGGGACCACCACCTCGCCTGGCGATGGCTGTGCTCCGGCCTGGGTGAGGCGGCGGGGCCCTGGCGGTGCCCGCGTCCTTCGCGGTGAGCGGGGAAAGCCCCCAACACCTCACCATGCTGCTGCCTCCAGCGAGGTACCGCAGCAGCGTGCAAGCACCCGTATCGGAGCTGGGCGGAAGGGGGGAAGGAGATGCAGTGAGACAAGGCCGAGAAGGCAGCCAGGAGACTGGCCAGCACAGCATGCTGTCAGGAGGGAGCTTAGTGCATGTAGTCAGTGTTTGTGCCAAGCCTATGTATGACACGATGTGGGGCAAACGTAGCCACAAGGGCCAGCCGGCAATTGTTCTTATTCACTATGCCTTCAAATGTGCATTATGATAAATTTTATCATGATAAGTGTACATCGACAAACAACAATTTGGTTTGTATTGTACAAAGAATATGTAGCATGGGGGTTAATCTGCAAATTAATAATATGAAAAGGAAACTTGCTTTGTGTATGTTCTGTTTCCAAAATACATTGTTGTTTTTCTCAGCTTGTGACTTCCCTTCAGCTGATCAGTTTGAACTACTGCGTTGGTATTCCAGGTTTACTGACAAATGGATGACAGCTATTCTAAAGAGTTTAACAGCAGCGGCAATAATTTTGGAGAGGAACATCTCAAAAAGAGACATTCATCTGGTTCTAATTCATCAGAAGAGATCAGGAAAACTGTTGAAGTATGTCTGTTGTCATCTTCATGTACTCTTGATGTCAGCGGAAAAAATATTAAGCATCTAACTGCAGAAATATACAGACTGCCCAAGATAAAGGTGAGTAAATTGTTGGAGTAGTTCTGCTACCCTGAGCTTAAGTACAGCACAGAGCAGTTAAGGGCTAGTTGCTTTGTCAGGTGACTGGAAAAGCTACAGATTCTTAGGTATTATCTTTAATTCCTGTGGGTTTTTTAAGAAAAAGTCCTTAAATAAATCACTTCCGTGTGTAATTTAGAGAGCTGTGTATCCATTAATCACCTTTAACAGTGTTCCTTCCACAAAAACATAGAGCAGTTTACAGTTTTCACATCCAACATTTTGCATGCCAAGGAACAGCCCTTCTCTTGCTGGGTTTAAACCATGTTTATGTTTTTCTCTCTTAGTACTTTCATCTGGAAAGAAATGTCATATCAACGATTCCTGAGGATTTATTTCAAACGCTGCCACATCTTGTTTGGCTGGATCTGCGGTATAACAACATCCAAGCACTTCCTCCTGGAATTGGTTACCACAGGTAAGACCATTGGTCATATAGATAATTTCATAACACTTGTATGTCTCTTCTATTTGCCTTGCTGTAATTTCATTGTAACAGTCAGACTTCTATATGGGGTTTTTTTGGCATTGATCTCAGTGCAGGAGAGCGGTAAATAAGCTTCATTTTGTTTACTAAAATTCAGATGAACTGAAAGGTCCAATTAATATTACATAGCGAATTCCTAAACTCTTTTAACTTTAGAAGTGTAGGACCTGTTAGTCTTTTCACGCACGTGTTACATCATTTTCATTTTATTGACTGTAGGTGGCTATTTTTACAGTGTTGTAGGTGACATGAAAATGAGGAGCCACGGTTAGAAACATTGTGTCACTCCTAAGTGACAGTGAGGGACAGTTTAGTCAAAGAACATAACCCATTAATCTGCTTTTGATGGTTGACTGACATGGTATTAACTGTTGGAAGGATTAATTGGCTGTCACTGATTCAGACAGAGTGTGCGAGGAAGAAAGTACACCATGTTGCTGTGACCCTGAAAAGTGCATTTGCTGTCACATTGCCATGATCACCAAAACTAACTTTTCACCGGTTTTTTTTAATGTCCTTGGACAATTCCTTGCTTCTCACTCCAGAAGTGGAAGACTGCAAATCTCAATATATGGTAATTAACAGAAACAAGTTATTTTTCTGAAAAAAAAAAAACTGGAAGGAAAAAAATACTTCCTTGCAGTTGTGGTTCTAAAAGAAACCTTTCTGTGAAGAGTAAGGATGAAAAGGAGGCAACCCTTGAACAGTATGTGCTACAGAATTTTCCAACACAAAAAGCAATTTCATGGCATCTTGTGGTTGAAACAAGGTACTTAAAGGGATTTTAAGATCACTTGTTTGTGAATCATGATGTATTCAACTTGTGATTAGAAAAATACAGTAAATGAAGGTTTTGCCTCTAAAAATAGCTGGGAAATGTCAGGTTTAATGATGTTTTCAAATCTTTTAAATACAGCTTTCATAAATTATTTTTAATTGGACAGGGCTGATAGTATTTTAATATGGCTTGTAAATTAGATGATCATCACTGTATGAGGAGTTGAAACCCTTTAAGATTAAGAGAGTCTCTGTATGCATATTCCTCAAAAATAATGTCAGTCATTAGTTGCTACATGTATTATGCTTTATCTTGTTTGTATTTTTCCACTGATTTCAAACAGCAGCTCAGCTTTTAGAAAATGCATGTCAGATATATTTACTGAATATTGCTTAGTTGCATTTTACCCTTTTACATGTTGGATCGTAGGCTGTGTTTTAAGGTGGTTGGAAATTCTCTGGGTATCGTTTTCTAGACGCAACTGAAAGTGTAGTTTTCATCAAAAGCAGAGATTCATTGAAACATTGTGCTAGTTTGGGGACCATTCACGTTGTTCGTGAACTTTTCACTGATTTGAATAGATATTCTGATTACAGTTTCTCCAGGTCAAACAAAAACATCGCCTCAGTTGTGGAAATGGTGTCTAGCCTGTCATGCAGGGAGGGAAAGTACCACTTTAGCACTTTTCTTTGTAGAAATCTCTGTGAAATCTGGATGTAGCGCTGGGCAGGGATGAACCAAGGGCACGTTCCACATCATCATTGCCACAAAGGCAAGAGCTGGCAAGAATAAGCATTTGCCATGGTGCAGGGCCCCAGCTCTGTGCACAGGGCCTTAAATGCCGAGGGGTTCTGAGGCAGTGCGGTCGCCCAGTGTATTGTGGTGCCTCAGACTGCAGGGGAATTCAGGTATTTCAGAGTCTGGAATCTTCCTGTGGTTTTCACTTAGGCTTTTTTGCTTTAAATGCAGTTGAATACTCCACTGCAAAAATGCAAACATATGACTACAGTGCTTCATTTTTTGCCTGAATTGAAATGCCTCAAAATATTGCCACAAATGTTAATCTGGTGTTGAGCAGCTGCCAAAATATTTGTTTTTCTTTCCTAGAGGTAAAGAAATATTATGACAGAAACTACCAAGCTTTCTTCTTGTTTGTTTTGTTGAATTTTAACAGTAAACAAGTCAAATCGCAACACTAGTAAATAAGACCAGCACCTTGTCTATGGAATATCATTTGATCTGATATATTACTGGATATTAAAAGCTATTTAAAAGAATGCTATTAAAATGGCCAAATGAAGCAGTAAAAAATTAGGAATTAGGTAAAGTATGGTTTCTATATATTCGCCATTTCATAGCTGCAGGGTGTCAGCAGCTGTGTGCTACAAGGGGAAGAAGTGACAACCTCTCTGTATTTGGATACAGTGTCCTTCTATCCTAAACACACAGTAGCCCAGAGGTTCCCATCACAGACACCCAAACAATGGTGTATACAGCAACTCTGGGTGGTTTACTTGCTGAACAATACCAATTGTTTTCTGAGCATAGGCATACTGACCTTTTTTCAGAAGCTTAGCATTTGTCTAAATGTTAACAGTTTTTCAGATATATCAAAAAAAATACTATCTTACATGTGACATAAATGCCATAAATGTCGTATGTGACCCATGCCAAGCTTCTAGGCTGCTTCCAAGAATAGGAGCACTAGAGCTTTTAAAAAAAAGAAGTTGACAAAATTAAATACATACAGGGCATATTTCTTTCTAATCTCATTATCAAAAATGGCTGAGTGGTTTTAGGTCAAATTTAGCCTGAGGAACGCATTCAGCAACCCAAACAGTTGAAGCTCAGCAAAACTATAAACTGAAAATGATGTGTTTATAATTGGCACAGTCAGTATCAGACTTTAAAGTGATAAGCAGGCTTTGCAAAGAAAGATCGAATACTAAATATTGAAGCAGTATATAATAAAGGGGGCATAAAGGCAAACTTCAGATTGTCATGCCAGAAAGCTTTGAAGTCTGTTAGTTTCCAGCATTGATGCTGGCGGTGGAGGAGTGTGGATTTGCCTTGTGGAGTCCCTTCTGTAGTAGGAAACAGAAGCAAGAAAAAAATTAAGGAGGAAAAATATTCTTGTGTTTCTATTTAATTAAATGAACTTTGCTCTTACAGTTATTACTTTTCTGTTTTATTGAAAAGGCAATTGAAAACTCTGCTTTTAGAAAGGAATCCTATAAAAGAGCTACCCACAGAGCTTGGTAAGTACTCACTTCTTTTTTGAACATATCAAAGACATTTTTTGGCCCTTAGTGTTTAATTCTGTGGCTAGACTTTAAAATATTTTGATATTTAAAGAATGGTTTTGATTTACCATGAACATGTGCTATGAGAGGGAGGAAGTACTTAACGTTATTTATAATGATTGCCTTCATTGTTAAGAGGGGAGATTTTTATTAAAAAGTCTGTAATGTTCTCGTCAGAAATGTTCAATATTGTTTCTCTGAGTAAGACTGAAGTAAAAAGCATGTCTCGATGTCAGACATCTCAGGTGTCTGCATAGTAAGACATAAATAACTAAATGTGATTAGAGCTGAGAACTTCTACAGCAGTTTCTTATACTTAAGGCTGTCTTAGAGTTTGTACCTTCATTTTACTCAAGATTTTTGTATTAGCAGTTACTACTTTGAAATAACAACTATTTCCAAATCAAATGTTCCTAAGGAAAACAGCACAGGTTGTGAGGACTCCTGGGATGGTCCAGTTGGGATTCCTTGGGCTCAGAGTCCTCAGAGCATAAGTGTTGGGGATTTTTTTTTTTATCCCTATTTGATGTCTAAGCTGCAAGGCTCCTTGCTGTACTGCTGGGAGACTAACCTCCAAAGCTACGTCTGGAGCCTGAGCTTGTGTCACCAAAACAGATAGCTTGAACTGAAGATGGCCACACAGACCTTACTTGCTTCTGCTTACATAGCTGATGTTCAGGCTGCACTTTGGCATGCACTTTTGTGGCTGCTTGTGGTCGACCATGCTGGCTCCTATGCTTCACTGGACTACTTGTGTTTGTTTTCACTTTCCAGTATTGTCTACAGGAAGTATGTTACCTCTGTCCATGAGATAACGTCTCTGCTGGTAAATGAAATGTGCCCAGGAATGTCCCCAAGTACTGAGGCCAGCTGGCACAAAATGACTGGTTCCTGTACAAGTGCATTACCTCCGTCCCAAACAGGGTGGCAGCATGCAGAACTCCCCAGGGAGTAGGTCTGGACCATCTTAGTTTCCAGGCCACGTGCAGGAATTGCCTGAGAGAGGCTGGGCTGGTGCAGGCAGACATGCGCATATTAGTGATACAGATAGTCATAGTCTAAGGCCCAGGGATGTTCCCAAGCACTATTACTTTTTCTGTTATTGTAATAAAGCTTTGCTATTCGTACTTAGTGCTATGCAAGTGCTCCTGCGCCTTGGGCAATGCATTAAGGAAGGAACCGGGCACAGCAGTAAATGCCCTTGCCTCACAGCCGTTGTAGCCCTGTACCATGCAATAATGACCCTGTTGCTTTCCACCCCGCAGTTACTCTGGGGCAGTCTGGACTGGTCTGTTTTCAAGGCTTCTAGCACCAGCCTCCCACGCAGACCTGGCACTCTTCAGCTCTCTCAGGCCCTGCTTTCTCCAGGCCTACTAGCCATGGGCTTTGGGCCAGCTCATCCTCCTGGGTCAGACCAGAATCCCCTTGTCCTGGTTTTGGCTGGGATAGAGCTAATTTTCTTCCCAGTAGCTGGTGCAGTGCTGTGTTTTGGATTTAGTATGAGAATAATGTTGATAACACACTGATGTTAGTTGTTGCTAAGTAGTGCTTACCCCACGTCAAGGACTTTTCAGTATCCCATGCTCTGCCAGTGAGCAGGTGCACAAGAAGCCATGAGGGAACAGGGCCAGGGCAGCTGACCTGAACAGCCAAAGGGCTATTCCATACCATAGACTGTCATAGTCAGTATATAAACTGGGTGGAGCAGGCCATGGGCTGCCGATCGCGGCCTGAAGACTGGCTGGGCATCGGTCAGCACCTGGTGAGCAACTGCGTTGGGCATCACTTGTTTTTCTTGGGTTTTATTTCCCCCCCTCTCTCTTTCCTTTTCATTACTACTGCTACTACTATTATTATGATGTTTTACTTTATTTCAGTTATTAAACTGTTCTTATCTCAACCCACAAGTTTTACTTTTTTCTGATTCTCCTCCCCATCCCACCAGGATTAGGGGTTGAGCGAGTGGCTGCATGGTGCTTAGTTGCCGGCTGGGGTTAAACCATGACACCCCTCTGGCCTTCCTGAACTCTGTGCTGAAATCCTTCACAGCCAATGTAGTGGGAAAATTACTTTAGGGGGGAACTAGAGAAAACTGGGACCCAGTATTACAGAAGCTTTTTAGGGTAAAATACAGCTATCACTTTCAGGATGTTTGGCATGCACCTAATCTACTTTACCATGGCTCCCTAAGCAACACATCCTGCCATCTCAGCACATGCTGATAGGAGTGACGAAGAGTGGAGTGGAGTGGAGACCCTGCGGCCGGGCTCTGTTGTACTCCCTGCAGGAATGGGAACTTGATGGTACCACACAGCTGATAAGCTGCATAGCAGTTGCCAAATGAAGAATCTATAAGAAGACGTCTGCTGCTGAGCCAGCCATTGTGGCAAAATTACTTTCCTCAGATGAAATAATCTCATTGTAATTCTAATGCACACCTCCATCCCAAAGTTACCCACCTCCAAGGTACTACCATACCTCACTGGGCACGTGATACCAGTCAATGACAAAAATATATATGACAAGAGTCACTCAAGGTCCACCTAAATGTGAAGAAAGTGAACTGGTCTTGGACTGAAATAAGTCCAAAGTGGGAGAACTGTTTTCTAAACTCCTGAATTACCAAACTCTGATTTAGTGTTTAACTATATGTTAAACAAATCTGCGCACAGTTTAGGTCCAGCTGACCCACTCTCTGAAGTTGTTATGAATGAAGGGACTTCTAATCAAGGGAGTCAGTCTTGGGAAGGACAAGAAACAAAGAACAAATAGTGAAAAGTACACTGTTACCTAAGTTGCACAGAAAGAAGCCTTCAAGTGACGAAAGTTCTGGCCGCAAGAGAAGACAAGTTGATAAGGTGTTGCAATCCACCGACATCAACAGAAAATTAGTTGAAAATAGGACAGAAATAAATGTGGCAGTGGGAGATCGTGACCTCCGACTCAAAAAGCCCCCCTGAAACAGGGCAAAACCCTGCTTGGGGAGCATGCGTAGTTAGTGAAGGACTTCAGTAGTGCTATCTGAGGATGTGTATGAATTTGCATTAGAAGTGAGAAACTTCTAACCAATCCTGTGTATGATAATGAATATGCAATGTACTATGAAGTATAAAAAGTAAGCAAAGGAGGGGAGAAGTTGGGGAAGACTCCATTGTAACTCCTGGGATCAGTTGATGGGCTGAACCTGTCTTCACCCCCTTAGGGACACTTATTGGGTAAGAATTTATTTATTCTATAAGTAACTCATGCTAGCTGTTATTAGGTGTATTGTTTTAAGCTTGTTTTGCAGTCAGTGTATTATCAATGGCAATCTTCAAACATTCTGTCACAAAGTTGCATTTTGTACAATAAAAATCTTGAGGTGAAGTTCATTTTGTATAAGGCTTTGAAGATTTTAGTAGTTGTTTGAAGGGATTTGACTCAGTGACACTGTCAGCGGGTGTCCCTGAATAGGTTAGTCGAATCAACCTCTGATACTGTGGGCTATCAAAGTGCAGGTAGTGGCCAGACTGGTTGGACACAAGGGTCTTGTCTTTGTTGGGAATTGACAGGCTGATCAAATGTAAAGGGTTTGAGGAAACCCCCTTTCTTAATGTGAAAAACATGCTGGAGAGTGCATGCATACTGTGCACCAGCTGACCTGATGATTTCATATGTGCACAAGGAAGAAAAAAACAGCTGACCCCTGTGGTTCAGATGCTGTTTACTCAGACAAAATTCACATGTGCTACCAACTCAGCTGGACTGGTTAGCTTTCAGTTGCATCCTGAAGCAGGGCTTATTCCTGTGGAGTCTGTCTCCTAGAATTATTTGAAGGAGAGCTTTGAACAGGGGATCAAAGCATGTAAGAATGCAGGGAAGTGGCTTCAAACTGGAGTTGGACCTGTGACCTGTGCAGTCCTGCTGTTGCCCATCTGGCTGCTCTAGAGGAATGGCTTGGTAGCCCAGGCAGGAAAAGGACAGTTGTTGCATTCCTGCTTCACTTGAGGCTGCCTGTTCCTGGAATAATGCTGCTCTTGCTACACCAAGCTGAGCGGTGATAAATAAAAAAAATAATAATTGCTGATTTAAACATCCTTGTGCCTCTCTTAGTAGAATGGGCCACTCATCTGCTGGTCTTTCTGCAGTAAAACTTGTTTCACACGGTGCTGTTTTCTGGACGGATCTTAGATCAGGACTCTCTTCTACTATAATACTTTGATCATTACGCATTTCCCAAACTGGTGCTGAGATGAGAGAATTCCTACCATATGTTGCATTTATCCATTTCTCCTGGCTCTGTGGATGACAGGTACAAAAAAAAATGGATGCCACTGTTCCTGCTGTGTTGAAGATTTTGTTCAAGCCACAGCAATCGGTAAAGAGCACTGCAGGATTTTCAGGACAGGTTTTGCTGGGCAGCAGTGCAGTGATGACAGATGGCTGGAGGGATTTGTAGAGGCCGGCTGCAGCCAGGCTTCCCAAAGTCATGTATGTGCTCATTAGCGAGTGGTGCAGTGATACCCTGGCTGCGTAGGGGTGGCCCAAGCCAGGCTGGTCTGCTCTGCCAGCTCTGCTAGCAGGACTTTCAGCATCATTTGCCTTAATTGCTTGCACACATCCACTTTTGTATTTTTAACAGTTGCAGGGATGAGGCTGGCAGGATTGTTGTGCTGGGGTGATGCTGGCCTACCATATGCCTTACTTTGAGTGATCTGTTCCCTTGGCTAAGCCTGTATGTCCACAGCATTGCCACCTAGTAGTTGTATATAACACAATTGCCACCACGTAGTATACACAGATATATATGTGTGTGTATGTGTGTATGTATACACACGTGATTTGCAGAACTGTGTCTCCCTCTGCCCCCCAGCAGCTGGGCTGCTTCGGGCTGGACTCTTTACATAGTGGACAATGTAAGACTTGGAGCAGCATGGTCCAATTTTTTGAAACCTTAGCTAGAGGATGGTAGATGTAGTGCAAGGATTTGCTTTAATCCGAGTTATGAAAGGCTTCTCATTTCCCTGCGGTAGAGCTGTGCTTGTCAGGCCTTCCAAGGCCCCTGAATGTCCCAGGCAGCCTGCATCACAGGCTTCTCCAGTTGTGGGGACCTGAGGAGATTAACAAGGAGTCCACCGAGTAAACTGGGAGAAAACCTGGAAATGGTGCCTGTGACATGGTGAGGGATTGTCAAAATGTAGTATATTTTTACAAAACACCCCTGTTTTGACAAGACAGCTTTTTCTGACAAAATCATGTTTCATGACCTAATTCCCAGCCCACTTGTCCTCCTACCCTTCCCTGTTGCTCTCTTCTCTGTACTCTTGCCATCATAACCACCTATGTCAAGAAACAGAGTAGGAGCTAATGCTGACAGTGTCAGCACTAACTCAGATTAGAGTTACTGTCCTGCAGTGGCCATTCTATGATTCTTTGTCTTCTCTTTTCTTAGTAAGTAGAACACCAGTTTTATGATGCCGGTATCACCAATACCAAAGAGTTTGTAGTGTAAACTCAGATGAGTTAGAGTTATCATGAATCATCCTTCAATCTCAGCTGTTAATCTCCATTTCTTGGGTGTGTTTTTCATCTAGATCTGGAATGAATTTGCAATGTTTGCCTTCGTTCATTGAACTTTTTTTTTTTTTGTTAAAAGCTGTGGGTTCAATGAATGAAAAATCTTTGGAAGGGGAGTAGAAGTCTGAATGATAACAAAACAAGGGAGCCTGAGCGTGTTCCTAGAGCATTTATACTGGTTCGCCTGGTTTATGTAGAGTTGTCATGTGTTCTGAATTTAATTAGCAAAAATTAATTGCCAGCCAATATGAAGGAGTTAGGGGTGTTTAGCCTGGAGAAAAGGAAGCTCAGGGGGACCTTACCACTCTCTACAGCTACCTGAAAGGAGGCTGTAGGTGGTGCGGGTTGGTCTCTTCTCCCAAGTACCAAGTGACAGGACAAGAGGAAGAGGCCTCAAGTTGCACCAGGGGAGGTTTAGATTGGATATTAGGAAGAATGTCTTCACTGAAAGGGTTGTCAAGCACTGGAACAGGCTGCCCTGGGAAGTGGTGGAGTCACCATCCCTGGGGGTATTTAAAAGACGTGTAGACCTGGTGCTTAGGGACATGGTTTAGTGGTGGGCTTGGCAGTGCTGGGTTAGCAGTTGGACTTCATGATCTTAAAGGTTTTTTCCAACCTAAACAATTCTATGATTTTATGTTTCAAAAAATTTATCTCAGACTCCAAGGTACTGTGCACTAGTTGGGCAGTGTTGCGAGGAACTGGGGATGGAGTTGCGAGGGGTGTGAGGAACATGCCCTCTGTTTCCAGGGCTGCCAGTGGCTTGCTGGAGAAGTCAGTTACCTGGCTTTGGGTAAGTCACCAGACTGCCCACATCTCAGTTTCCTCTGCTGGAAAATGGGGATGAGAACACTGTTACAAAACTCTTCAAGCCTACTGAAGAAAGTATTGCATAGAAGCTACGTAATTCTATGGCTGCATCCACTTAAGAGTTCTTTGGAGTGATCTAGGAACAATTCTAAAGCATGAAGATTCTCAGTAGGTGATGCAGTTTAAAATTTCAGTAAATTATTTGGAAAAGGATTCTGAAAGGTAGAGTGCCAATCTGCCATCCTCTCAGGCGTGCAAAGTGAAGTCAGTGCATGCTGCTGCATCATGTGGCATGAGCTGTAGCTGCGTGTCCTGTGTAACTCCCCCACTCCACTCAAATCATGTTCAAACCTGAGTGGTTTTCAGCAAGATAAAAATGAGATTTCATTTTTCCAATACTGAAGTCATCTGTGTGATTCATTTTGATGATTTCTGTTTAAAAATAGATCCCATTTCTTTGTACTAATCTATTTTAAATCTAATTGTAATCCCAAATAGTTCTTTGCAAGGTGGATTTTCAAAGCCATTTCTACTTGTTAGTAATGTAGCTCTTCCATTTCTGTGTTTGTATTTTGTGATTATTTGAAGTAATTTTCTAATTTGTGAATCATGACTGTATGAAAAGTCATTCTGGTAATTGTAGCTCACTTAGCAAACTTCTGGTGTTAGATTGTTAGAATACAGTCGATTTGCTAAACCTCCAAACCTCAGCATTCCTTATCATCAGTGCCATATTGACAACAATCAATATGATTGTTTAGAACACTGGGAATGCTTGCTTGTTTGACAGAGATGCAGTCATATATAAGCTCTGTGGATATATTTCTTTACAAAACCAACAGCAATAATTACACAACAGCATATTTAGTGTCTGTGCAATAAACATGGATTTTAAATTTTATGCACTTTTGTTACTCTGTAACATATTTGCCTATATAGCACTGCTGGGCTGTTATATCTTTAGTTTGCAGCCAAGTAATTATTCCTTTATGCCTCCCCCCCCCCCACCTTAATGCCAATTTGTCTACCTGGGATATTTCCATTCATCTGTGTTACCAGGTAATTCCTCTTTTCTGACCCTTCCTCAGAACCCTTGTCCTGCCGCGAGACCTTGGCAGGCTGATTCCGCATTGTTCCCGCATAACCTTAACTTACAGTACAACAACAATATGTCTGTTTTGCAGCCAGCATGTGGTACACATGTGCTGCAGTTAAATTTCCATTCAAATGTTTCCCCAGGGATTTCAACAAATAATTTTGTTCAGTCGCGTTCCTGTTCAGTTTGTCTAAATCACCTCAGTTGCAGTTTGAGTGCAGTTTCAGACAAATGATTCACAGAGTTCTGGTTTTCACCGGTTCTCAGTTTGCGTTCATATTTAGCAGACTTCAAAGAAGTAATTCTGATTAAAATTTGAGAGTTCTAGTTCTAGCTGTGGTCTGTGAGGAAAAAAAAAGTTTTGAATGTTCTTGAGATTTGAGCTGAATTTTCCTTAACTCTCAAGTGAGTAACTTCATTGGTGTTGGCATGGCAAAACTCAATTTTTCTTACACTACTGATAAGTTACCAGTCACCTCTTACCCTGTGGCTGATCAAAAAGCTGTATAAACAATGAAAAATTGGAGTTTAGTTGAAATAAATTCTAGATGCAGTTGTTCTCCATTTCAGTGAAATCAGAAAAAATCTGCCTTCCATGGCGGTAATAGAATGTCACAGTAAAGCCTCTGTGTAGCTGTGGTGTAGTTTCACATGTAGCAGGTTGTACCTGCTATCTCCTTGATGTGAAGAATCCATTTGCGTTTGGGTCTCAACTGTCTCTTCCAAGAGAGTGGGCCCGGAACAGTCCAGCAGTTTTCCCCATCGTGATGCTTGGAAGAACTCCGTTGCACTCCCCAGCTTCCCAGAAAACCCTAGTACCTTGTTCAGCTGCTCATTACCTTACGCTGGTTTTTATTTTTTCTTTGTAAGCATACTTTGTCAATATTGCTGTAGTTGACATTTCTAGAGAAGTAATGTCAAATGGAGTTGTTAATCACATCGTGAAATTTGTTTTGTAACATTCCTTTCAGCTTTGATTACTGGCAATTTAAAATCAAATAGCTGTGCTATTACTAATGTATTTGTCATTTCTGCAAGTAAGGTTTTACAAAAACATTTTAAAAGAGCAAATACACTATTTTATACTGTCATGAGTAAAGCAGATAGACACAGAGTTTTAAGCAGTGAACCTGTAGAAAGTGAGGCAGATTAGACTGTACAGTCAAGCTGTGAATGGAGATTTAAAGTGTGACTCCAGTAATACAATATAAAAAATATATTCTGATTGCCTAGGTGGAGTTTGTCTGTGGTTATCAATGCTGCCTTTCTTAAATACACTTGGTACATTTATTTTTTGAAAGATTTAACAGATTTCAGCTGTTGTGCATTTTTTTAAAGCAAAACTGACTGGAAGTATTATTTAATTTTGTAAATCTAGTTAGGAAGGGAAAATTTCTAATTTTATTTTACTTCTGTGAAACATAATTTATAAATATTTATAAATAAAAATAATCAGCATAAATCTGATTTCTGAAATCGATGGTGCATATTTTGCACTTTGTTCCCATTTCACCAGACAGTAAGCAGAGCATGACAGATGACTGCCACCCTGCTAGTCATCTTCTCTTTACATGTTTAACCTGTGCTGCATATACTTTTGCTTGTGAGATGAGTGGGGCGCTGCAGCAGGCCTGGGAAGTGCATGAACTCATTAGCCCCTTGGTTGGCTAAAGATTTATGTCCCTCTCTTGTTTGTCGTCACGAGGTGGTGGCCCTTTGTTTCCTTGGCCAAGAACAGCTAATGGTGAGGCTGGGAGTAAGAAGTAGTACAGACCCCATGATTTCCAAAGTAGAAAATCAGAACAATGCATTAAAAAGAAAAGAAGGAACAATTTAATTAAAATCTATAATTCCTTTCCTTTCATATGAAAAAATTAATATAGGGTAAAAACCTGATTTGTCAGCACCACAGCTTCCATTCATTTATGAGTAAAAGCACAAGAACAGCAGCTGGGGGATTGTACTGGTTAGCTAAGCTGTTGTGAGAAAGTTCATTTTGTCTGGACTGATCTTGAAGGGGCGAGCAGTTTGCTTAGAGAAATTAAATAGTTAAAAATTTTAAAAATCAAAGAAAACATGAAAAGATTGCAAAGCTATTAAGCAACAGGAAAACAGAAGGGCAAAAAAAGGTGAAAGAAGCAGCAACATGCAAAAAATCACAACAAGAATGACAGAGTCTGTTTTATACAAATTCATGTGAAACATCTCAGAAACCAAAACAAAATGTCTGAAGTGATCAAGGAGCAGAGTACGGGCTGGCTGCAAGCTGCATCTCTGGCTCAGTTCAGAGATGTGTTCCCATGCTGGGCAACGGCAGAAGTGCTGGACAGAAGAGATGATTGTTTTGAGTTTCAATTAAAAGTATATGAAGTGAAGTGTTAAAATACATGCTTGTTTGGTTCCACATACATCTGGTGCAAACTCTGCAACTGGGTTTTAACTCTTTTTTCACAGAAGCCTCAGTCTGAAGGGGGCCTTAGTTAAGCACAGCAAATCAACAGCTTTAATGTTCTGACAAGTTACTTTGTAGGAGAAACCAAACATTTCGATGTAATTCAGTCTAGTCTGTCCAGAATAGCCTGAGATTTGAAAAGAGAAACATAGCCTACCAAGAACTTGGTAATAATCTTAGGTATTGTAGTATTAGTAATACTATGCGTATACAAAAGTCTCACTTATTTGTAGCTCTAAAACCAGCAAACTGAAAATCAGTAGACTTGACCAAATAAGTAATTCATGGTAGTATATAGGGTCTGCATATGCAATAATGGTAATTATCATAGAAATCATAAACACAGTAAATACCAGTCATTCACTCTTGACTCAACTGCTATATATATCTGAAAAGTCACCTGTCTTTCAAAATGCTGAAAGGTTAGGCTCAGTGATCTTTCCAGGTCCCTTCCAACCAGAGCTGTTCTGTGATTCTGTGTTTGCTGAAGTGTATCTTTTTCACAGGAAACTTAACTTCGTTGACAGCCTTGAATCTGAGACACTGTCCCCTTGAATTTCCACCTAAAGATGTCATACAAAAGGGATTAAAATGCATCCTGTGCTTTCTTCGGGATTCTGGGAATGGAAAACTACTCTGTATGGAGCCAGCCACTTCAGGTATGTTGGAGATGTATTTGTGTGCACTTAATGTAATTTGTTTTGGAAAAAGTGTGAACCCAGGAATGCTTTCATTGTGGGCTTTTTCACTAATGTGTGTTGTCCAGCTTTGCATCTGAAAGGAATATTGCCAGCTAGGATAAACGAGGAGAAAGAAGTGCTTCAATGTTGTGATAAAAAAAATCAAACCATGAATCTTAAACCCCTAAGTGGAGAAGAGGATGTTGTATTTGTATAAGAGAAAGTTTTAATTATGTGTGATGTTGTTAGAGAAACAGAAGTCAAAGTTTTAAGCAGAGGCTGTTCTTCAGAATCGACAGAGAAGAAGCATGAACAGGAGGTCAGGCTGTTGCATTAAGATGAAAAATGGCTAGTGTGTGTGCCAGGCACTTCATAGGAATAGTTGAGAGGATAAGTATACAGGTAGCTGACATTTTATAGAGGATATAGGGGAAACTGAGATATTAGGGAAATGAAAGAGGACACTTAATTAGCAGAAGGCTGTGGAAAAAAATGGAAATACAATACCTGGCTTACAGAAGAAAGGTGGAGCTGATAAAATTACAGATGTCCTATTGTATCTTCTATTTCAGGACATAGTCTGGTTCAGATCCTTAGACTGCTGCAAACAGTAAAATTAGTGACAGCCTCCCGTGAATGTCAAACCCAGAAAGTCATGCTAATCAAACTGCCTCCAGTGACACCGTCAGAGGCCCCGTGGGTAAAGGAGAAATAGCTGTCACTGCTGCAGCGGGGCACAGGGGGTCACTCCAGGCGCTGGAGGCTGCTGAAGGCTGGCAGGCAGTGGTCTCCTCTGAGCAGCTGTAGTGCCCGTATCCATCTTGCCATTGTCTCCAGGTAGGAGGGCTGCAGCGAGGCGCTTGGCCAGCCGGCCAGCTGCAGGCGGGTTGCAGAACCAGCTTTCTGCTTGCTCTGTGTCGCCAGTCTGCTCAGCCTTTGGCAGGAGGCAAAAAGAAAATGGAAATACATATAGAGGAGATTTCTTCTGTCTGCGAGTGTGTCATAAGGGAGGTGGGGACATAATTAGCAAATCCGTATGCAGTCTGAAGCGCAGACCTACTTCTTTTTAAAAATTCAGTGCACTGTAAATACACCGTACACCATAACTAATTTTTACAAGCAGCTTGATATTGTTCATCCACATACCAGAAGCCTTATAGTGTTTTCTGTGGTTTTGTATTGTGTTTGAGGTCACATTCTTCAAAGACAAGCATAATGTGCTCTTTATCACACTTCCTCTTTTTTTTTTCCCCACAGTATTGCAGTTATAAATTTACATTAGGAGGGTAAAATTAAGACATTGTCAGCAGAGAGGAAAAGATGCAAAATAATTTGTATTATTTATGGTCTGATAGATTCCAGAAGTCATTAATAATAGAAGTACTGGGCATATTCCCACAGAAGACCTCTTCTCATACTTAAGCTGTCCTATAATGAAGGCTAATTACTGTGGATACCATTAGTATCAGAGTAGAATTAGGGGTGTTGAAATGTGATATCATTAAAGGGAACACAGTAAATATGAGTATGAATGAACCACTTAAAATGCTAAGCAATATGTTGAAATATAAAAATATCAGCTCAAAATACCATGATACTGAAAATGAAGTCAAAATACTGATGTAAAGGTAATGACTATATTTTTTTTTTATTGATCTCAGTTCCATTATGGTGTTGTTAAAGGGAACTGTGCACATTTCCAGAACTTCACGAAATTATTGTCTTCATGTTTGAAGACCTTGCTTGTAGTTCTTGTTTTGAGACAAATTATACCCCAGTACTATCGCTTAATTACCACCATTACCTTCAAATTTCACCACATTTTAGCATGACTTGAAAGCGAGCAGTGCATTTTTCTGTATAGACAGGTTTTATCTGTGTTGCTAGTGCTTCATGTTTATCTCATTTTTTTCACATTAGTGGACATTTACTTTAGCATGCCTAATATGTAAAAATCTGCTTGCTTAACATTTTAAGTCATCAGGGTCTCAAGTGAAGTCATAGACTGAGATACCATCTATATTGTCCTCCTATCTTGGCTTTTACACTTTCAAGAGAACTTCTTTCTGTGCGATCTGCAGGCAGGTTCACACAATGTGTTAAGAAAATTAGCTCAGTGGGCTGGCAAGATAAACTGTCTTCTCAGAAGACCTAAGTCAAAGCTTGTTTCAGACCAAAAATTGTGTGATTTTGATACCTCGTCAAGCAAGGATCATGCTAGATGAGAACTATTGTAGGTCAGGAACAAGGTGCACTAGGAAGCAAGATCAGCACCTGGCTGCACGAAGTGTTCCTGATACCTGCTTCAAGCCACATCATGTCAGAATTAGTGTAAATTCATCATCTGGAAAAATTACAGTGTCTTCCAGGAAGGAAACCAGTGACATAGTAAAGTAGACCTTTTAAGATGCAAGATTGCTATATATTTTACTGTTTTAAAAGTCCAGTCCTAGTTTAATTTTTAATGTAGTCAGAATGATAGAGAAAGAACCCTGAAGTTCTGTATTTTGCAGAATTGCCCATGCTACAGGAATCAGCATGGGCCATTGCTAAACATTATGAAAAAAAATCAGAGATGTCCTCTCCCTAGGAAGGTAATCAGTGGCCCATGGAAGCAGATGAGCTTCATTAAGTGTTTCAGGTTTGGTTGGGTTTTTTTTGGTTAAATACTAGCATTTTAATATAGGAACATACACTAATCATTTATTTTTTGCTGCACCTTCTGCGGAATCTGTCATGTTTACTGATGCATTGTGCTACATTTGTTCACACAGAGTGCTAAAGTGAAAGGGAAAAAGCTCTTAGTTTCATTTGTGCTTAACATAGTTAAGGCTAACGTTTGTTTTTCTGGACATAGGCCTAATGCCAAGTGTAGGTGTTTACTTGGTATTTCCATCAAAAGCAGAATAATGTTTAGGATTGAAATAGGAAAAACACTTGGGAGTGGGAATAAAATGCCAAACATTTACCATTAATTTTCAGTGGGAACTAATTTGGCTCTTTGATATTCACAATTACACCTGTTACAGACTTTCAAAGTGTTCTGGCAACAAATCCTTATGATGGTTAAAATACATTGGAATACTTCAGTCCAATTGAACTAAGCTTTCTCCAGCATGCAAGTGGAGTTTTAGTAAGCAAATTATGCAAAACTGAAGCAAAACTTCTGCGCGGTAGAGTACACATTCTTACTGTACTTACTGATATGTATTCTCCCCTTTACAATTAGGAAAGTAATTTCTTCTCTTTGAGCATTTTTAATTGTTGCCTGACGTGAAAAGTCTAGGGTAGTAACAACAGCATGTCTTTTTTATGTTAGACTAAAGAAGTAAAAACCCTGAACAGAAGAAGGTATTCATCCCAAGGACATCTGGTGAAGTACTGGACTCCTAGCGCTAGTGTGGTGTTAGGAGCTCAGCCATGAGCTAAAAGAGGTTTTCTTGATTTTATTTTTAAAGATGTGTGGACTAGGAAAACAGGCTGTCTGCTTTTTATTTTTTTATCTATCTGCGTGAGGTGAACCAGTATTATTTTTCAGAGATCACTTTCTATACTCAGCAGTAGCAATTTAGAATTGCTTACAGCTGATCGCTCTTCAAGTGAGTATATGAAGTGAGAGTTTTGTTCAGAAATTAGCAGAGTGGTGTCTGGCAATATTGTGTTGTTGGTATTGTAACGACTACAACAGTTGTTTTTCCAAGTTCCCTTACCCATTTGTTATATGCTTCCTTTCAAAATATACATGTAATATACTTGAAATACTCTAGTTATTTATTTTGGTTTTAAACTCCTCTTCAGTGGTGCAGTCTTGAAAATTCAGAGGATTTCGTTAGTATTTTTCGAAATAGCAAGTCAAAAGCATTTTTTCTGCTGATTTTCGTCTGCATAGGACTGTGGGGTTGCATTCTATTAATTGCATTCTCTTAATTCAAACAGAATAGATTAGAATGACAAAGCAATTATAAATTATGCTCTGGAACACCGTTGTGACTTAATTATATTATCATGTTTAATGTTAGTTTAGATAGTGGTATATTTAAAGAAAAATAATCCCGTGGACTTTAATATTTAGAATCTGTGGGCATGCACATGAAGTTTGGGAACCTTCTGTAACATGCAAGAGTTTTTTGCTCCCTCCCACATGGCCCATCTGTTCGTGTTGGATGAGAGCAGTGTGTAAGAAGTAGTATATACATACTTCATGCAGAGAGGATAACAGAATGTACCTTGGAATAATGCTTTTTCTCTAAAATGTGAGAAGAGGAGGGAGATGGAATCCAGTGTGTTTCTTCTGTATGATTTGGGGAACCTCCTGAGTCTATAGTTTATATAGAACCAAAGCTTGGTGTATCTTACGATCTCTCCACACCAGTCAAAGGTGAGGTGTGGTTTATTTAGCTGTTACGGTTGTTGTTTGGGCAGCAGAAGATCTAGGGTACAGACCTACGCAAAAAGGTAGATGAATTCTGTGGTGGTCAGCTATCGCCGAGCTTGCACTTCTGCGGGTACCTAATAATTCACGTACACACAATAAGTAAAAGTCTTTGGAGTGCAGTGTAGATGTGCCCTAGAGTTAATCGCCATCATGTAAATGTGAAGGATCACTGAGTAAGTTCAGTTGCGTGTGAAAATTAATACCTATAATGGTGTAATTTGAGATAATGCTAAATTTGTTTAAGCTGAGATGCTGCTTGGAATGAAATGCAAGGTGTGCTAAAGCCTTCATCAGTACTTGGTTGTCGTCGTTATGTTACAATACATATGTAGATTGATTACATTAAATGATCTTTCCTATTTTGACTCATTGCATTTGGGCACTTGTAGTATGTTAATGATTATTGTATCTGTTTGCTTTGCCTTTTTACTTCCTCTGATACATGGAACATATTTTTAACTCCTATTCATCATGCAGAGAACTCTATCTTTAATTCA
Organism: Ibycter americanus; assembly: GCA_035590275.1. Classification (NCBI taxonomy): domain Eukaryota; kingdom Metazoa; phylum Chordata; class Aves; order Falconiformes; family Falconidae; genus Ibycter; species Ibycter americanus. Next base: position 53,345,940 of record JAVJGI010000065.1, read on the forward strand.
GTCATACACAGTTCATGTAATACTTATTTATACCCAGATCTACATTGGCAGTCTATAAATGCTGCAGAAAAATCAAGTGAGAGAAGAAGTTAGCGTATGTACAGCCTTAACTCAATCCTTATATGCACATGCATTATATGAGTCTTAATTTCCACTCTTTTTTTTTTCTTCCCTCAAGGTAGAGATCCCAGTACAAAGCTGGGATTTTTCTGCTTTCATGTCCTACTCTGTTTCAGAACTCACTCTCATTTAGACAGTATATTTGACATGGACATATTTAAACCTTGCTGACGTCCATGGTAGACTCTCTGTTCAATTGCAGGGGTGTTTGGGTGAGCCCTGAATGAGGCAGGGCCTTTGGCAGCAATACAGAGCTGTGCGCTTTGGGTCACACGTGTCCATGGTAAAGGCAACAAGGGACATTCAGTGGGTAAGACTATAGACACTACTCTGAGACCTTGATTTCTGCAGGGTGTCAAGGACATGTGGCTCTTAAACTTGGTATACGTCAGAAGTATTAAGTACTTAACAAGAATGATTGTAAATTGAATCAGCTTCTGCATGGTGGAATTGAAATTACCAATGAAAAGGAAGCCACTATTCTGCTCACATTCATCAATAGACTGTTGGTTTCTTCCAGAACATAATTGCTTTAAACTTGTGAAAAATCTTTGAGAATAAAATATGTATTAAAAGAAAAAAACACCAACAAGTCCCACGTCTGTTAGCGTGATTGACTGACACTATCTAAACACAGTGTTTTGCTTAAAAAACAATGAATTTAATTGATACGTAGGATTACAGTAATCTCCCTCTAATTCCAGTAGAAATGCCACCTGTTGAAAAGCTCAACTTAAGTGAACTGTTGCAGTCCAGCTTGGATTTGTCAGATGAGTGGTCTAACGAAGAGGAAAAGTTAAGTTTTCAGAAGCTGAAAGAAGAAATTATAAAAGGTGAAAAAGAAGAACTTCTTGCTGATGAACATGTCAGTGCAACCCATGATTTTACTGAAGCAGGGGAAAACCACAGCAAGAAAGAACAGCTCTGCTCAGAGTCAGCTAGTCTTTGCAGGTGACTAAGCCTCACGCAAAGGTGTGTGATAAGGATCTTGCAAGTGCTGGAAAACTGCACTTCTACTGAAAAATATAAAAGCAGTTTAATATGCATCATTATACTCATTGTCAAATATGTATTTGATGAATAAATAGTGTTTTTGACATAAGTATATAGAATACAAACCAACTTTTGTATTTCCTATTCTTTTAAATATTTATTCTCCAAAATTAAAAAAACCACTATCAATCTTCTATGTTTTCTCATTTACTTCCTTTCTTATTCCTATTTTGATAATTGTACCCTTGGATGTCCAGATTTATTGTACTGAAAACCAACAGAATGTTATCATACAGAGTAACAAAGGACTGTAGAAGCCTGCAAGTAACTTAATTTTTCATTTCTAGCATATGCAATATGATAAATCACTATGTATCAATACAAGATAATATGTTAAATTCCTTTACATTTGCTTACAAAGCATTTAATAAAGGCTTTATTTGTTATATTTCACAATATGTAAATAGCGCAAACCCTATTTGGGAGAATTTGATGATGAATCCTTTCTGAAAAAGGGAAGTACCTTTTTATGTAAAGGAGAGAATAAACACGCTGGAAATGTTCTTTTTTTTGGTGTCAATATTTACCATGATATCAATGATTTTTCCCGCCCATATTCATGAACATTTTTATAGTTACTTATAAATTATTTCTCAACACTACTTTTTAATAAAATAGAGCTCACTGTTTTTGTAAAATATTGACCAATTGATTAGGCTTCACATTTCAAACAAAAATAGGAAGGGGACTTTTCTGTTTACTGTGAATTTTCTTTCTTGCCTTCTCTCTTTCACTCCTTACCATTTTGTGTTTGCCTCCCTCCATCTCTCTGATGTCACTCCCTACTTCTCGCAAATCTCTACATTTTACGTACAGTTTGATAATGATACTCTAAAATTTTAGGGATTTTTTGTTTCTGAAGTATCAATAGTATGGAAAAAGTCTTGCAGAATTCATTGTTTATGCTTACTTCTTTTCCTCACAGTACAACTTGCAGTGGTTTTGTGAAGTAATTCATTTAGCAAATCTTTAAACATGTTTTTTGCTTTAAATATTTTAATGGTTATATTGAAATGAAACAGACTGCTCATATGCAGGATTACTAGTGGATGAAAACCTGCATTTTGAGTGTGTATATCACTGTCATTACATGTGCTTAGTTTTCTATGTAGTATTTAATTAACAGTATCAAACTGTCTGTTTTAAAAGGAGAATGTCCATACAGAGAAATACATTTATTGAGTTTCTGTCCTATGATAGGACAGTTCAGGCAAAGCGAGCTGAAAAGTGCAGATCAGTAGCAGAAAAGGAGCCAAAAGAGGAACAAGCTTTATTTGAACAAAGGAAAAAGCAAGAATTATAATGTTACTGTCTTTTAAAAGTTGTTACTTAGCTTCTTAATAGATTGCCTAGTTGACTATTTATAAGGGAAGAAGTAATTTCAAATATTTTGCACTACAAGTGGAAGTAAAGAGTGCTTTTCTTTACAAAATGCAGTGCTTCAAGGCAACAAGAAAGGTGACTTACCAAGCTTCGTAGCAACTCAGCTGTGGAATTCCATGAATTCCCATTCTGATTGAGCAGAAAATAAATCCATTTCATTTAGCTCATATGTTACATTACACATAAACTTAGATTGAACTTTGTCTTTGCTGACAGAAGGCTACAGCTAGAGGGCAAACTCTGCATATGACATAAAAATGTGATATATCTAAGGTATAAGAAGTATACGTATGGAACATGTTTCTAAAATAACTTGTTTATATCTCCACATATTTTCCCACTATATGCATACATTTGGACTGCTGTTCAGAAATTCATCCACTTATTACAAACTGGGCCCAAGAAATGAGACAATGTTAGCCTTGATTTCTATCATCTTAATAGTTTTTTTCTTTTATAACTGGAGTTATAAAAAGGGCTAGTAAAAATGAGCCTGCTTCTGTTGTGAGTTATTTAAGCAGTTGTGTGCACAGTGGTAGAGTGACCACTGGGAACAAGGTTGAGCTTTCACATGCCGTGACCTGCCCTACCTTAGAATCGTGGCTGGCTTTTTGTGTGACCCCCATTCATTCTCAGGTGGGATGCTGGCACAGAGGAGGTGTTCATTTAGCTTCTTGTTGGACTTGGATGTGAGCATTCCTTAGCTTTATGAACAGTTACAGACAGAATGTAGAGGTCAGGAGGAAAATACTGGGAAGTCTTTAGGAAAGCATCCATAGCAAGAGACTGCAGACAGTGTCCATTGTTTATTAATTTATCAGGCATTATTATAGTTAACGAGTATTTTTAAAGAGACAGTGGAAATGAAGGGGATTACTCTGTTCGTGAGCCTGGCAACAGAGGTACGAGAAGAAGTAGCCTGAAACTTAGGACTGAAACAAAGAAGAGCTGGAGAATCACTGCAGACGTTCATAATCAGAGTAAATATCATATTAATGAGACCTTTATTGATGAACCTTAAAAATGTGATGGGTCAGATCATGTTATCCAGTAGAAATTTTTGTGGTACAACTGTCTACTTCTTTATGTTCGCTCAAATTTACTCAGTATCTAAACTTACCAATTTAAACACCTAGTCCAGAGATAACCATGCAGCTTTTTACCAGTCCTCTGAGCAGTTTCATTGCTCTGCTTGGCTTTTGTTTGAATCTGTGTCCTGCTCTTTGCTTCTGTATTCTGCCACTGAACTGGGAAGTGAGAGTGGGTCTTTGCAGGTCTTATCATCCTTTGGCAAGTTAATGTTTCATGATGAGTCCCCTAGTATTTTGTTTCTCTTTCTTCAGAATCATTATGTCTAATAAGTGTCATATATTGTTCAGCTGTAAATGGCTAAGCATGCAAACAAGAGTAGTAACATTCATCTCTTAAATCAGGGCTTTAAAAGTTTGATATAAGTTAACTTTTCCAGCAATCAAGAAACTCTTCAGGAGTGGCACAGCCAAGTGAAGTTGAAAGAAAAAAAAGAAATGTTTGGATTTTTACCTACAAATGCTGATACAGTACGTAATAGAAAACAGCAGGGTAGGACACTGGAAAAACCCAATCCATTAATGATACACTTTGATTTATTTTCTTGATAGCCTATATACTTAAATTTAAAACTTAAAAAGAGGTAGCCAGGACTTTAAACGCCAGCACTTTGGTAATGGCTTTGCAGACCCTTTCTCAAATATCTGTGTGGACTGTGGCTCCTGCGTGAAGCGCTGCAGCCCCATGTGCAGTGTAGGAGTTGCCAGATCTTTGAAACTGCTGTTCAAAATCTGTAGTGGCTCCAATAATCAGGCTACTTGGAGGCGTTAAAACAGAAGTGCGTGTGTTGAAATATGATTTTTTAAATTATTGAACGCCTCCAATATGAGATGTTGCCTCTGCCAAACTGAATTTGAAGTTGGCTGGATTTTCTGGTTCCTCCAGGAATTTGTAAACACTGGCATAGGAAAGGAGGGGACCTCACTTCTGGTTCTTTCTGAGCGTATGGAAGAGGCCTGAAAAGTTTTTTCCCCAAAGTGGCATTAAAACAAAAGTCTCAAAAAATTTATCCTGTTAGTTTGCCATTAGATTCTCATTCCTCATAATAAAGTATTGCCAAAGATGAGATGCTGAAAATGAATGCACATGATTTTTCCAGTTGTCTGGTGTGAAAATGAATTGTACCATAGACACTGAGTAAGGCAGTTAGAGATGATTACTGAAGGAACTTGAAATGCTGTGAGTTTTTCTCTTGCTGTGAAGAATTCTTTCATCTCAGTTCCACAATTGCTGGGCACACTACTTCTGACCTTGGAAGTGCAGAAATTTTAGTGAAATGTCAGTATGTTTTAAATTAAAATGAATTACATCCCTCAGTGATAAAAAGGGGATTTCTACATGTTTAGTGTTACATTTTACTGATGCCTGCTTAGCAATACCTGGTGCTCAAACACTAAAAAAGGACCGTTGTATAACAGTTACAACTTTTCTAGAAATGTAGAATTTGCAATTCAACATCAGAGACAACCAAACAAGTCTTTTTTGTATATTTTGAAAGTAAAAACAAAGCAGCCACGCTTCCAGCTTACTAGATTTTTTTTTTTAAACTCAGATTTTTGCAACTAAGCCAAATTATGTTACTAAATGCATCAGTGCTTGAAGAAATGTCTTTTTGAACTGCAGTTTATCAAATAGGAGATTACGTAGGCTTACTGTCTAGCTGTAGGCATCTAACATCAGTGCCCGCGTTAGGAGCCTGGGCTCCCGTGCGGAGGTGAAGGCAGACAGCACACATCACTGAGCTGGTCTGTCTGCCATCTTCACTGACGATGCAGGAAGCTGGGCTTCTGACTCGGGCAGTTTTTTCATGCTAATACATTCCTTTTTCACCTTTCTACTCACCCATGGTGTGACGTTTTCCACCAATTAAACAGTATTTCTTAATCCTGGCAGCAGACCTTTGCTGAGCCTGCGAGCCATGGGGGTACCGCGGCGGCAGCCTGCTGGCGGGCAGCGCCCTTTCTCTCACCGGGCAGCAGTGCTAAACATGGTATTTGGTTACTTCAGCAAAATAGAAATTTGATTTCAACGGATCTTTTTGTATATGCTACTATATACGATATAATACGAAAACATTTTAGAACTGACGGTTGGGAAAGGGATAGGAGCAGGATTTTATTCCACTTCCTGCATCTTTAACAGAGTTGTTACCCAAGTTTCAGATCAACAGACATTTTAACCCAATTTTCTTGGACTGTGATTATTCATTCTAGTCTTTCATTGTCCTGGAAGTTAAAACAATACATAAATGTGATGCTTCCATCTGTGATAATGTCTTTGGCCAGTGTTCCCACTGCAGTGAAGCAGAAGCAGGGCGGGTGTGCTGTGGTGCCAGAGGAGCTTTGCGGGACCGTGTGTGCATGAGGGGCTGCAGAGCCCATCCAGCTGTGCGTGTGTGTGTGCAAGGGGCTGCAGAGCCCATCCAGCTGTGTGTGTGTGTGTGCAAGGGGCTGCAGAGCCCATCCAGCTGTGTGTGTGTGTGTGTGTGTGTGTGTGTGAGGGGCTGCAGAGCCCATCCAGCTGTGTGTGTGTGTGTGCGCGAGGGGCTGCAGAGCCCATCCAGCTGTGTGTGTGTGTGTGTGTGTGTGTGTGTGTGTGCGAGGGGCTGCAGAGCCC
>JAVJGI010000065.1:53353440-53366474 GCA_035590275.1 Ibycter americanus
CTGCTGCAGAGATGGCACCACCCCGGCAGGCCGCGGGCGATGGGCTGGGCAGGCCGTGCTGCATGTGGCGGTACCGGCCGCCAGGCGGCAGCGCAGACCCGCGGACAGGCTGAGCGAGGCGCGTGCTGTGACGCTCCCGTCTCACTGTGCGTTACGCTGATACCTAATAAATACTGAAATTATAAGAGCTTTGCAATACATTCCCCTATTTTTATATCAGCAATCTTTAATTTTTGCTCCCATGTTTAGTGTATTTCTTTGTTCGTTGATCATCTTGTTGGAAGCGGTTTTCATACTCCCTGTGTGTTACATAGAATATTCCTTTATTTAACCCTAAAGATTTCAAGTTGTTCTTGTTGGAATAGAGGGAAAAAACTACAAGGCAGCTACCCTTACTTAGTATAACTTAAAATATTTTTCCCAAAATTACAGAATTGTCTGGCATTTAGAATCCTAGTTCTGAGTAGTTACAGTAAAGGCATGGATAGGTGAGTAATGGTTGCTTGCGGTTGCCGTTGCGTACTTTGACTTTTCCAAAAGTAAATACTCTTCCTGTGCCTATGTGTCAGATCCATGGGAGCGTGCCGTGTCATTTCTGCTCTGTCTTCACCTTCACTGACACTGTCACAAGGGATAGTTCTGGGAATGGATTTGCTCTATAGCATCCCGCTTCTGTTAGCTGGCTGACTGCCTTTGCAGCAGCATGGTTACAAAAGCATAGTCACAGGCAATACTATTAAAATAAAATAGGCATTTTTATTGTAAGCCAGTTTGGAGGTAAGCTTTTGCACTGAGAAAAATGAAGTGCCTACAGAATATGTCAAATCTACCATGGTAATTTTTCTCGGTGCAAAACCTTGGGAATTTATTAACTTGAAGTACAGGTAAGGTGGTTTGTCTGGGAAATAATTTGGCTCCACAGAATCGTTTTGAGTTTTTGAAGGCGTTCAACCTGACAGAATAAAACCAAAATTGTTTTGTAGCTTTATCTGGAAAATAAATGCTGAGGGAAGGGCCTAACCCTACCACCAGGTGCTGAAGACCAGGCCTCTGGGGATGTGAGGAGCTGAATGAGGAGGCAGGGCTTTGACTTCGCTCTTCCATGGGTGACTCCACCAGGCTACTGAGTCAGCCTCTGTCAGGGTTTCACGTGAAAGCTGTGTTCTGTAAATAACCAAATATCCGCTGATACAAAGAGAAAGAGGCTGTGCAGCCCAGTGGTCCCAGCACCTGGCAGCAGGCTGGAAGGGGCGCCGGGCAGCTGCTTTTCCACGGGGGCAGAGGACCCTGCAGCTGCCCTTCTGCAGCCCAGATACAAGGTGCCAGCTCTTCTGAGCCTCTTCCCACCCTCTCTCCTGGAACTACTGCTTTCTGACCCAATGGCCCCATCGTCCCACCTACTTTTGCTCCCCCAATTTGGCTAACATAATTAGAAAACACGCCGCTGGCCTCCCTTTTCCCAGGCTCTGGTGATCTGTTACTTGCGTTGCAGACAAGGGTTGGGTTTGCAGGGTGTTGCCACTATGGGTACACAGCCAGTAAGGGAGCAAATACATTCAGTAGTACATTCTCAGTAACACGTGTTTAAGACTGATACTTTTCCACAAATTTGACTTTGCATTTTAGTTAAATGGAAAAAATGTTGCCAAAACATCTTCAGGTTTTTTCTGCTTGCCAGTTCAGGTGCTCCCGCAGGGCGGTGCTGCCACATTGGTGAAGGTTTTGGGTTGGCAGTTCCCATATGGGATGATGGCAGTTTTATGAACTTGACCACCACAAGCTACTTTTTATCTTCTTTGATAACTCCAGGTGCAATTCTATGCCATTGAACCATGTCCTTGAAGCTCAGGTATCATTAAGAGTGACAGCTGCGTGTGCCATTAGGACAGCTGTCTGCTGTGGGCTACTGAACACGTGATGCTGAAGTTACAGGTGAAAGTCATTTTCCTGTTCTTCAGTAATATGAGATCAAGCAACTCTTTCAGCTATAATTAAAGGTAAATGCATCTCTACCTGAAAAAAAAAGAAGATAGGGCAGAATTTGAAAGGGCAGAATTTAAAAAGACAGAATATGTTGCCAATTACAGTTACTGTTAGTACAGTATTCTAGATCTGAAAATATAAATTTCCCAGTTCCCCATCCCCCCCCTTATTTTTGGTCCAAAACTGTGTGCTGCCCTGCCTGTCACCCCCTTAATACCTTTAGACCTGAGTACCCTTTATAAAACCATTCTGTGCTTCTGCTAGGGATCAAATTCACATATTCTTCATAACAGTTACTGAACTATCTAGTTGCATACCAAGGTAAAGGAAACTCCGTTCTCTGAGCCAATCTGCAGGCCAGACACTGCTGCCGGCGTGTCTTGCTTTTCACCTAAGTCCAGTCCTGGCCTCCTCTAAAACACCAGCTGGTTTTAAAACTCAGAGAAAACAGGCTTAGGGCAGTGTAAGCCAAGCAGCGTAGCACGGCACGGCACCCTGAGGCTGTTTGCTGAACTCCTGGACTGCACAGCTACGTGTTTAATTTAGCTAAAATGGATTTGTACGAGAAGAGCAAACCGTGCAGACCAAAGCCAAGAGTTTCTGAAAGACTGTCGGTGCAGTGAGTTTTACCAGATCTTGGGAGCTTAAGATGTACCTGGATGGCACGGTTACCGGCCCCTCGCAGGAGGGTGGGTGCTGCTTCGGGCTGCGTGGTTTGCTCGTAAGGCATTAAGTAGTATTTTGAAGTTCCTCACTTTATGGTAGGAGTTTATGTAAAGCATCAGCATTAATCTGAATTTAAATAAACAGATTTGGTTTATCTGGTTTTTTTTCTCCAGATCTTGGGGAAATAAGACTCTGGTAAGTAAATATGAAATAAATGCGGCATTTCATCTGTGAATGTTACAATTTAATTGAAGGCAATAGAAATGTAGGAGTACAAGATGCAGAATTCAGTTGTAGGACTCCAGGCATTGTAGCTTTAGCAGAACCCATGAGCATTGTCATTACACAACTCGGGTTGGCCTCCACCGCATAATTATTATTTTAATTTTAAAAAAAAAAAAAAAAAGGTGTTCAAACCAAGCCTTCTGGCAGCTTTGATTTTTGGTTTACTGTACTCTGCAGTAAGCTCTCTTACAGAAACAGAAGCATGTTCATGCTGTGTGACAGGTGGGAAAACATATGGAAAGTGTCTTCCTAAGAGCGTGTCCCCGGCGGGTTTTCCAGCACGGTGTGGTGCTCGCTGCGCATCGCGGCCGGCTGCCCCAGCCCCTGCCCTGAGCCCTCCGCCAGGGTCGGGGAGCCAACGCCACGCACAGCATTTCCCCAGGGGTCACTGCCTGCTGCCTGTGACTTCAAAGAACTACAGTCTTCACAACATATTTAATTGCGATATGAAACCAGTTTTTAATTGCTATCATTTTCATATGTGTTTGTATTATATTTTGCTGTAGATACCAAAAAATGCACTATATGCTACTGATAACATCAGTTATGACACCGTGAAAGAGGGAGCTGAGAAATGGGACCATACACCTGAAATAAGGGAAGAAAGGATGCTGAAAGTAAAAGATGCATCTGCAAGGTGAGTGCTAAAAAGATAAGATTATAAACTGTTCCTACATAACGCTAGTGATGACCTCTAATTTTGTTAGGATCAAAGTATTCATTTCTTTTTTGCTATCCTGTGAAGTAAAAATCTTGCACCCTGATCAACAAATGCTGTGACTAAAAGAGAAATAAAAAATCAAGTTGATTCCAGGCTTACCTTAAAAAAAACCCGAACTAAACATTTTAAAAGATAAATCGCTAGCGCTTCAAGACTTGCACCTGAGCTATATGCATTTGCTCCTTCATGCACAATGCAGCACCAGGACAAGAAGCACACAAAGCATTTCTTATTTTATTATAGTAATAATTTATTTTAATAATAAACCAACTATTTTATAGTATCTCTGTATCATCTTAACACAGTCAGCGCGAGCCAGAGGGCTGACTAGAATTTGGGTCTCTCTGGTCCTTTTTGGAAAATGAACTAAACAAATCTCAACTGATTGATGGCCTCACCTCGACAGGCTCATCCTGGAGTATAAATTGACATACTTGTGTCAGTCGTTCTAGTCTGTCAGAGCTGAAAATGCTTGAAATCATTCTTCTTTATGAGAGGTTAAAAAAAAAAAAAAGGAAAAAAAAAAGGGGAGGGGGAGAAGTATGAATGTGTCCTGAATTTTTAAGAGCCCGTAAAATATTTGAAGCTATTTTTAGAAAATATTCAATTTAAGTTTCAGGGTCTTTTATCTATTTGGTTTTAATGGATATGGGGAAAGCTTGAAATGACCTGGTTGTTTTTCTGATTACAAGTTGTGTTGGTTTGCTTTACTTCGCACTTCTGGAAATGAGTGTATCCTTATATAAGGCTGTAACTTGACTAACTGAACAAGCATGTTCTGGTTGATAATCTCAGGACATAACTACTGAACAGGTGTCTGTAAATCAAGGAAAATTTTAGTCTGTTTAAGGAAAAATACACTACATCATACTATCCTGTAATATGAAGGAGAGGTGGTTACAGATATCATGGCTGTGGCCAGGCAGGTCTGATGAGCACAAAAAGTAAAATACAGTAAATACATTTATTTAGCAGTCATTGATATTTCACTCTGTTCTTGTATTGGCTTTCACACCTGCATGAATATCCCAGTATCATTGGAAAGGGCTGTTCTGTAGTCCTCTTTTTTTGTATTTCTGCTGCCCAACTTGATTTTAAATTTACAGGCAAGACGGTCGAAAAGTTGTTTGCATGTGTGCTGTAGATGGCTCAGCCACTTGCACTGGGTACAGCTCTGTTGCCCCTGCAAATTCTGGTTTTGTAGCACGCCTTCTGCAGCCTTTTGTTTAGTTCCACCCGCTGCTTGTGCTGACCTCCCCATCAGTGTTTCCTCCCTTGACTCCCAGGTCCTCGTTCAGCTTCCCTGACCATCCACCTCTCCTTTTTTCCTTTTCTGTTCCACTTCCTCATTCACTAAAAGTCTTCCAGCAGCCCTGCAAAGAACCCACCAAACCCAGTCTGCTGCACTGCCAAGCTCTGACCCACCCCCAGAGCACCGTCCAGCTTGTGCGCGAGTGAGGCAAGGGGTTGATTTACATAACTAACTAACTAGATCCCTGCAAGTGTAAGAGCCAATGTAAGATACAGCGACGCAAGACCACCACGTGGTGCGTATGCCACAAAATGCACATTAACAAAGGCAAAGCCACATTGACCCATTTTGCTCCCTGTGTCTGGATATTTTTAGCAGAAGTGTGTTAAAATATTTGCAAGTGGAAACAGAAGGGCCAATGAATATAAAGCAACTGAAATATTTTCATCGTGTTTACTTAGATCTCTCAGGGAAAGGAAACTGGAGCAGCGCATCAAACAGCACACAGTGTTTTGCCAATAGATGGGGTCAGCACAAAGGAAACAGAAGCCTAGTTAAAGAAGTGAATTTATCTTTACTCACATTTAAAGCAATAGAATAGTAAGTTAAATAAATAGTAAGTGAAATAACACAGCAAGAATAAAGCAAGACAAGGTAATGCACCTAATCACTGCTACATATGACAGACTGTCGTGCTTAAGAAAGATACATCACCAATTGCCTTAATACTTAATACTCCATTATTAAGACTGGTGGATCCAAACCCTTTGTCTTCACGAACAGTGGTGACTTGAGGTGGATCCCCTTTTCTCACAACGGTTTTCAAAACTGGCAATATCAGTCATTGTGTTAGTCTGTCATGAGGCTGAATAATCAAATCTTGTTCACTATTGTTTAACAGGATTAGTTTAATTCCTCCTTGATAATCCGCATCAGTCACTTCTGCCATGACATGAACACTCTTCAGGGCTAAGCTTGAACAAGCAGCTATCAAACCAAATTGTCCTAGGGGAATTTGAATTCCTGTTCCGGTGTTGATAACTTTCATCTGGTTTTGATTTATTCTGATCAATTCCAATGCATAGAGAGCTAATCCTGCAGCCTCTGGAATGGCCCAGTAAGGGGCCATCACACCCAGGACAATTTCCCAGTAAGTCGAAGTCTCACTTACTGTTAAAGGTTTTATTTGCATTCGATTGAACCAATGAATGGGCTGTTGAAGGAGCAGTTAAAAAGGTTGGGAGATGGGAATCTATGCCGTTGGAGAACCCACCTCATGGATGTGCTCCTTAACAATAGACCCACTGGGGAAACGGAGCCCCCCTTGATGCGCATGATTACACCCAATTCTGCTCCGTGTCTGTATTTGTATTTTTGGCAGAAATGTGTTAAAATATTTGAAAGTGGAAACAGAAGAGCCAATGAATATAAAGCAATAATATGCTTTGTACATATATGTATAAAGCTGAAATAATTTTATCATGCTTAGATCCCTCAGAGAAAAGAAACTGGAAAGCACATCAGACAGCACACGCTGTTTTGCCAATAGACGGGGTCAGCACAAAGGGAACAGACACCACTACTACATATGACAGACTATAGTGGTTAAGAAAGATACATCACCGATTGCCTTAATACTTTACCATCACCCAGATCCGCAGGCGCTGGGGAGCCCTGGTTACAGCGAGGACTTGGAGAGCCTCTCCGGGCAGCCGGGAGCTCCTGCAGTGTCCACTCGTCGCTGAGGTCTCCAAAGTCGCTGCAAGAGGGTCCAGCTTTTTACACTGTTGAATAAACAAGCTCACCTAATGGCAAACACGGAAACATCTGGTTTCACCTTCCTCTTAGGTCCCACCAAAGCCTGGCCAGGGCTCAGGGGGGAGCCAAGGCAGTTTCCCTTACTTAAGTGATTTTAACCACCGGTTTGCAAACAGGGCCGTATGTCTGGTTTCATAGCTTTGACTACCTGTCTCTAAGCAAGAAGGGGTGTACTGTGTCTAAGCTACATCTTTCACTAAGGATCCTATATAGAGATAATGTTCAGTTGGCGAGTTCAGCAAGAGGTCAGCTTTGGCTCAGGGCCTGTTGCTCTGGCCTCAGCACTTCACACACCAGCGATGAAAGCCAGAGGAGAAAAATTAAAAGGAACATCCCGAGTGGGAATGAAACAAGCAAACCAAGACATTGACACAGTGACCATCTTCTCTTTTTCTGGAAGTACAGTAAGCACAGTGCTCTGTGCTGATGAACAGTTGTTAATTTGACATTTCATTAATTTCACAAAAATCTCAGGTACCAAATACTTCAAAAGTAAAATTGTTAAAAATTAAACGTTGTATTTTTGCTCAGTCTGAAATTGTGTGTATATGTAGGTGTTCATGTACACAACATGCACATAGATAAACGGACATAAACATCTGTAGCACTTTGAGTCTTTCAGAAGGAAAGCCAAAATTGTAAGACAGAAGACAAAAACCAAGACAAGCGTACAAGATAGTCAAAGGTTATTACAAAATTCAGTAGACAAGGATGATGATTTTTTATCATGTCCTGTACAAGCTGTTCAATGCAAGTGGTTAACACAGCAAAAAGTTTAAGTTCAAAATTCCCTTTTACAACTGGAAAGGGGACTCACAAATCTATACCTTGAGACATCAATGAGTGTCCTGATTGGGAAGAGAAAAACGAGACCTGTCATTAAAGTTGGCGTAGCTGTAAAATTTATTTCCTTATTGCAACATTAGGAATTATTTTGTCTTGACTGAAAGTATTATGTTTTCCAAACTGCACGGCCAGTCAAAATGAAGTTGCGTATCTTTCAATGAAATGAGTCAGTGGTTTGCATTTAGTTTGTTTGCTGTGCACAATCAAGACACTCAGCTCAAAAGAAAGGTTTGCCTCAAGAGTGCAGGCTGACTTTGGATTCCCATGGGTATGAGACTGCTGCTGATAGTGACTGGCTTCTGCAGGGCTGGGTGGCGATTGCTGGGTGGCCGTGCCGCAGCGCTTTTCCCAGGGACCAGCAAGCTGGCAGCAGGGCTTCTCTCTCTGCCTGCCTGCTGGGTCGTTCCCTCTGTGGAATGCGCTCAGCTGATGATTTTGTGAGATTCAAAAAAGCAAACTGTCTTAGAAACCTGTTTCCTGAGGGCAGAGCAAGTGCAAGTGCTCTATATAGCTTTTTGCCATGGTACTTTGCGTATGTATTGTGTACGCATTCTAATCGGGGAAGAAATCCCTTTCATTAATGTGTAAAGGTAGTATCAGTGGTACAAAATTTGGCAAAGCCTTTTCCCAGTAAATAATATACATTGTAGTAATAAGCAGATGCCTTTTATCATGCAGAAGGAATACGAAACAGCTCCAGATCCCCTTACTTACTCCAAAGAGGAGCAGCACTCTATCAAAAGACTGTTCCATTGCAGCTCCTTCTCACGCAGCAGTGAGAACTTGTGCTGCTGGGAGTCACCTACATTTGAACCTTTCAGTTACATGTGGGCTTCCAAGTCCTGGGGAGCCCTAGCAGTTGCCAAGTAGAAATATTAGAAATACACATTTGGCTGTAGCTACGTGACCCGATCACATAGAGGCCATGGATTTTGTAGACTCACTTTTGCAGTGTTTGCATTGCTTTGCAATATGTGTACTTCTGGAAAAAAGAAATTCTGTTTTATTCAAAGTATCTTTTGGCCTCAAAAGCAAAATGATCTGATGTGCTGAAAGCACAGCTTCCCTGGCCATACATAACAGGGGCAACAAGTCATACATAGTGCAAAGCGTCTGTCCTGTGCCAGGAAATCGTGACACTGTTCTAAAATTACCCACGTCCCTCACGTTCCACAACGTCACGCACAGCACAACACAACAAGCTGCACGCTCCCCAAATGGAACTCGTTCCTCAAAGTAGGTGCAAGAGTCACGTATGGCAGCATCACCCTGGCATTTAGGAGTGGACTCCGTAGGGGCTCTGCCGGTCCCCCATGCCGTGGGCTCCGGGCACGCTGGGAGGGCGTCCCTGCTCTCACTGGGTGGCCGTGCCTGCAGCTCAGGGTGGGCTGGGTTGCCTTTACCGTTTCCATTAGCAATCTGCCCTTCAGTTTCCCAAATACAGATCTGAGCGTCTTGGTGCTGCTTAGGAGAACCCGTTCCTTAATCGGTATCCCCAGGTGCTCGGTAGCGTGGTGGCTGGCTTGCAAAATGTCTTCTGGTTAGCTGCAGTGGCAAGTATGTCTGCACAAACTGCTGCGTACTCACAGTCACAAGCCTTGCAGAGCAGTGGAACTGCTCTCTCTGTAATGGCCTGCTACTATTTTAAAAGTGGTCATTACCACCCAGAAAGGAACGCCTCCCTGGGTGGCAGCTGGGGAACTGTGAGACTTCAGGAGCTCAAGTTCATTCACCAGATCCAGGTGACCTGCAGCTCCACAGCGTGCCATTAACGCGTGGTGCCTCCTCCTGGTGCAAAGGAGCGCGTTTTGCAGAGTGCCCGCTTCAAATACTGCAAAGATGTAATTCAGTAGCTTAATTGGGTTTTTTTTGTTGGTTTTTTTTTGTTTGTTTTTTTTTTGTTTGTTTTTGGTAAGTTGTTTTAAAAAAAGGTATGTGGGATGGACTGTCAGGAGCCAAAGCCTGCAAAGATCTATTCACGGACTTCACTGTGAGCTTTTGTGTACGAAACGTGTGTAAACTTGGCATGATGATCTCAAGTTACTTTGGAACACCCAAGGTTATTATATCTCGAATATGGCTGTATTGTATTCCATAGTATTCATAACATGCTGCATAGCAAAGAAACAATGTTTCAAAATCTCTGGTTGCACTTCTAAAAAGCAGAATATTTTTGTGAAAACTTAAGAGCTTTACTGAATTTCAATCAACTTTCCAGTTTGTTACAATTCTGAGAAATACCTAAGTGGATAAATATGAATCTTAATCTGGTAAAAAGTATACTTACATACCAATATTGAGTTGGGACTATTCACAAATATATGTATTAGTAATAAGTTTAGTAGTACACATGATTACTGTTTATTATTTTCAAAATCTGTTGAGCTTTAATGCTTCCAGCCCTTTTACAGTCAATAGCTTCTTTATTTCTACAAGCTGACCTGCGTGTGTAGTTGCACTAATGGAATTAACCCCCCCTCCCATTTTTCATTTCAGCTATTTAAAAACATGCACATATTTAAATGTTAGCATGTGCATGGGACTGGAGACGTAAATCCCAGCACATTCTAATGCTTGCACAATTAACACGGATGGACCAGTCAATGTGCACTCTAGCTATTGTATGTGTGCGGCTTTACGCACATGCAAGTGGAGGCTGCAGAAGGAGCAGGTTAAAATCTGGCCCATAAGACATATGCACTACTTTCTATTCTTAATTATATATACCTATATATCCCGTCTTTATTTTTTGGTTTTGTTTTAAATCCAAGGTTAAAGATCTACAGACCAAACTGGTAAAAACAAAAGGAGTTGTCCCTCTCCGGGAGTATCGTCTCATGGACTTCACGGGGGAGTTTCTACCCGACTCACCAAGAATGCCAACTCAAAAGATCTTTTCCAGTAGCAAATTCTGATTGCCTGGAATTGTTATAGCGTGAAATGTTTATTTTGTAAGAATGAGAGTTGGAAAAGCCTGCTCTTTGCACTTAGTCTCCCTGACTGCATTTGACAATGTTAAAACTCTAATGATAATCAAACACTTTAACTGACTGTAAAACTTGTCTCTCTTGTGTTGAAAAGTGTTTTTTCAGCCTGTCTGCACCTTTTTCTCAAGCATGCTTCTATAGGCTACAAAAATCCTATGAAAGTAAAATCAAAAAATTGTCCCTAAGGTTTGGAGCAGCCATTTGTAATTTTACTAATAGGAGGAAGTGCGTACACTTAGTTAACCAATTTCATGGATAACCTATCTCTGGCCTTGCACTGTATCCTCTAGGCATATCAGACCAGTCTGGGTTTTCATTGCAAATGCTGGGTTTAGTGCTAAATTGTAACATTAAATTTAAAGCTAGTCTTTAAATGTAGAATTACCTTACTCGCATTTTACTGTCAGGAAGGCTGTGTCCTTCTCCTGGACAAGAGGCAGCAGGCAGGAGCAACTTCTCAGGGTGCCCTGTACTTTGGTTGGGAGCCCTGCTGATGTTCGGGAGCAGCAGAGCTCCCCCTTCTACACTGGGAGCCTTTGGGGGGGCCCTCGAATGCTGGCTGCAGCCAGAGCAGGGGACCGGAGAGCACAGGGAAACGAGATGCAGGAACAACCCAGCCCGAATCCCAGCAGAGTCACTCCTTTGGGATACGTGGAACTACGGAGCGCTAAGACTGGAGTTGCCAGGATGGAATATCGGGAGCTTTTACCTTCTACTCCCTGCACGTCTTTGTGCTTCCTCGTCTCACATGGGTTATTCGCGAGGCTCGCTCAGCCAGTTCTGCTGCCACACAGATGGGAAGCTCAAAACAACTCCTTCAGGTTTAGTGCACTATTTCTGAGTGGATACTATTTAGAGTGGCGTTAATTTGATCCACTTTTGATGAGGTTTCTTTTGAATGTCCACAGGACATGTTCATGCAGTCCGTCCACCATTTCCGTACTGGTAATTGTGCGCTGACTCCCTCTGTGTATTCCAAGCTGGTCTGCGTCTGGCCCGTTACGGCCGGTCAGTGGATGTAATGAGTGCATGTGGCAGCACAAACAGCCGTAATCTCCAAACAGTTTTGGAGGCAGACTTCCTGTAAAAGTGTATCACCTTGTTTTGGAGGATGCTTCCAAAAAATTCCTTTTCCTGCTGAAAATTAGTAGAGATTTCTCTGTCCTTGATCACTTTAGAACTTTCCACCATGCTTGCATGTTGCTCTCAAACTATTTTCAAGGTTTTGCAGAAAGTCAAGGCTGCCTCAGAACTACAGCTTGTCCTGTCCTCTAGACACTGTGACTGCAGCATTAAAAAAGTTTCCATAATAAATAATATCAAATACCAATTCAGCAGAGGTTTTTTGGTTTTATTTTGCTGTTCAGATTAACAGAGAAAATAATGCATAGTACTATTCATGTGGGTAAATGTTTATTAGCCCTTTTCGGCAACTGTCTACCTGAAACCTACATTAAGCTTCAATGGTTCACAGTTGGGTGTCGGTCCTTTGTGTACAGTGAGAATTCAGCTTTAGTCAACAGCTGCGATGCTTCGTTAATTCCGAATGGATCTAGCACTCTTGAGTCTGTTCAGCAATTCAGGTAACAATGGGTTCCTTCCATAAAAGATTAGTGAAAATTTACGTGAAAATTATGTGCAAAGGCTGGTTATAAAGGTTAGTGGATGGGACTTAGCAAAATCTTGAATTTCAAAGAAACCTGGAAATGAGTGTGACCGTTCCCTGAGAACTGCAGCAAAGACAGGGCTGGGGGGATGTGGGGTCACCTGCGCGTGGAACAGAGTGGGGGTGAGGATGCAGAACGTGTCTTGTTCCTGGTTCCAGCTCCTGCCGTCCGTAGTGACCAGCAGAAGGGCTGATGCACATACAGCAACCCCTGTGGCCTGTGCATAAACCCTAAGGAAACCCTGAAGAAAATGCTACTAGCAGTTGTTACAGAACTACGTTAAGTTATTAGCAAACGCAAAGGTAAAAAAAGAATTTTCTCTACTTTTTCTCCCTAAAGTCACATTTAAGAAGCACTTGACTTCTGTTTTTCATGGTTTTGGCCTTCAGGTCTGTGAGGAAATCATCCCTTACAGCTGAACTGGTGGATCCCAGGGGATCTGTTTCTTGCATGTGTAGGTTTGTGGCCGTTCCTAAAGCATCTTTCTCGCTTTCTGTGGGAGGTGTCACTGAACACGCATTCCGGTACATCGGAGAGAGAGTTGTCTTGCGTGTGTCTGGATCAGCAGCCGATGAATGAGAGGCGGCGACTGAACGGGCTCGTTTCAATTCATGTTGTACAGACACAAATGCGGTGACTGATCCGTCCTGGCTTTATTGGTACTTGCTCACGGAAAACTGGGAATGGAGAAGCCTACTCCCAGCAGGAGGGCTGAAATGAACCGTAGCCGTTCGGTCCGTTTCAGGAGTGCGGCCCCCGGGAGGGGCGGCGAAGAGGCGGGACCCCCAGACGGGCTGCCCGGCCGCGCT
>JAVJGI010000065.1:53368293-53393758 GCA_035590275.1 Ibycter americanus
GTGGGAGGCACTCGCCCGCGAGCGCTGTGTCACAACGACGCCAACTTTGACACCATTTTCACAGGCGCCGAGGCTGGGCACGGCCGTGCCCGGGGCTGGCTGGAGCGCGGTTCGGATTCTGCCTCCTCAGTAAATGAGCTGTCAGGTTGGTGCTGGGCTTGGTACAGCCAGCTGCCCCTCTGGGGTTCTGCTTAGAGGATGTATGAAGCAAGACTTCTGAACTTAATTTTCATCGTTTATTTAGTTTCACGTGGCTATCCCAGAAAATTGGAGCCAGATTTTCAAAAGCATTCAGGCATCTAGCTGCATTAACAGCCTGCAAACCCTGCCCGGTGTCTGGTTCCAGCCAGAGCAGGGAGCGGTGGGCGCCTCTTCAGTCAGTGCGCTGCGCCAGCTGTTTCTATCTTATCTCATTCCAGTTGTCTTCCTCATTAGTGACAATGTGCGCAGTTTTACACCCCTAGCCCTTCTCTGTGATTGTTTTTTTATTTCTTCCCCCCCTGCCCCCAGCGGACCCAAGAAACAGCCAGACGGGTGTTTTCTCCCAGCCATTAAGGTGCTCGTGGAGCTTGGCTGTGCCGCTGGTAACACTGGTCTCTGCTGGGGTGGGAGTGCGGCAGGCGGCCAGCGTTGTCTCTGAGGGTTAGTGCTCATTCCGCTGCTGTCCATCGACTGGGAGACCTGCGGCTTGGCCGGGGGCCACCTGGACCTGCAGCGGGGATGCCGGAGCAGTGTCCTCCTTTCTGACCTGAAGTGGAACAGGGAGGGCAGAAAGAAGGGGTTCTGTTGCAGTGTGTTAACTCATGAGTAGGATAGCTGCCCACATCTGCCACCCGCCCCTATAATTGCCATCTCTGATGATCAGACTCATCTGTGGCAAAAGGTGAGCTCTTGGATGGGCCCACCTGCCCCCAAGGTTACACAGAGATGGGATTGCTGCTCCCTCTTGTCACCTTAGAAGAAGCTAAAACATTTGAGCAGGCCAATTTCATAACCTATTGGTACGGTAGTGCTGCTTCAGGTAGAGAAATGGGGGGAAAAAGCAGTCTGGCTTCTGGGTGCCACCTGGCACTGCACTTCCATCACCTCTTTAGGGCTGTGATGGAGCTGGAGCGCGTCCCGTAGAGAGGAGCACAAGGTAGAGATCTTGGCTTCCACCAGTCTCTTGCGGCACGGGGAGGAGAGCCTTGCCCCATGGGGCCAGTGGCCAGGCAGTGGGCCAGGAGTCCTCAGCCCTTCAACTGTTGTGCAGGACTTGAATGCAGAGCAGCCCCTGGGGCCACATGCCACCCACAGCGGTCCTGAGTGCTGGCTGGCCTGCGGTGGCCATAGTAAGTCTGCAGCGTGGTGGCCAACATGTGGCTGGAGAGCCACGGCCTCTGCTTGTGGCTGTCAACAGGAGCGGAGTGTTGTATGAGGCCAGCACTTGGCTTCTGATGGACCTGGGTGACTTTGAGTGAGCCTGGGGAGCAGGCTGCAAGCACCTTCTCCCCTGCAGCAACCCAAAATTTGGGATGCAGGGGGAAGAAGAGATCTTGCTCGTCACCTTAACAGCAGAATACAGGGATCAACCTGCTGGTGGTTGGAAGGTAAAGGTCGAGATGTGTCCCACAGGCAGCAGGAATTTGTCAGCTTGGTGCTGAACTTCGAAGGCCCCAAGACTAGTCCAGGACAGTGGCAGAGATGTTTTCCCTCCTCCTCCCCGTTGCCCCGCTGATGGAGCGGTGTCTCCACACCCTGCGCCAGGGTTACCGCATGCTCTGCCTGTACCACCTGGGCAGCAGTCGGTGTGGGGCAGTGCCGCCCCACCGGGGAGCGGGGCTGTGCCGGCAGTGGGACGGGGCTGGCAGGAGGGGAGTGACCAGAGCGAGTTGTTTTACTGGTACAAAACGAGGGGAGAACCCCAAAGGAGATGGAAAGCCTGTATGGTGGCTCTTTGGCTTTCTTTTGTGTTTTAAACTTTTTAGCATTACGTAGAGGAGGAATCTGTTTGATCATATTTATTTATTTTATTTCCTAAAATGTAGCAAGTGACGTGGAGAGCTGAGCAAGTGGCAGGCCTGCGACCCTGAGCGCCCAGGCAGCCAGGAGATCCCTTTCCGTCCAGGTCCCGGCTGCCAGGCTCCCGTTATTTTAGCCACAAAGAGGCAGGCACAAGTTTGAACCCGAAACCACCCACCCAGGTTTGCGGGGGCTCAGCCTGCAGGCAGCTTGTGTGGGAAGCAGGAGTGGCTGCGGGCAGGAGCCTGCCTGCCTGCCTGCAGTCTGCCTTCTCCCCTGTGCACCGGTGTGCCTGCCTGCCTGCCCCCCTGTGCCTTTAGGAACAGTGGGACATAGTTAAGAATGCATGCCTGACTTTTTCCAACAGCTGTGGAATTATTTGAAGAAAAAATGGTTATTGCCTTCCTACAGGCATCCCTTTTTGACCGCAGCCTAGGTAGTGCATGCAGCAAGCACTGGTGCTTGTTATCGAGTGACTGGCAGTTACGTGCTTCTAATAAATTGACTCTTCTAGACAGTAAGCTACATAGCATCCAGGCTCACGAGGAGATTTAAATGCATTTTGACTGCAGTTAAAGTGTTTTTCATAACAAGACTTGGCAATTTTATTGGCAACTGAACTTATATTTGGTGATTGTTATTTTTTTTTAATTATGCATGAGTATAACTCAGAAAATGGTGTCTCCTGTTTGAGGCAGAGGTTGCATTGAGGTAGCTTAGCCCATTTGGCTGTGAGTGCCCCAGAAAGGGGGATTACAAACAGGGTGAATTTGCGGTATTTCCTGCTGCTTGTAGTACCTGCTCGTGCAGTCA
Source organism: Ibycter americanus (assembly GCA_035590275.1). NCBI lineage: Eukaryota > Metazoa > Chordata > Aves > Falconiformes > Falconidae > Ibycter > Ibycter americanus. The sequence goes on from JAVJGI010000065.1 coordinate 53,371,108, forward strand.
TGCCCATAACTCGCAAACTCAGGCACCTTCATCTTAGTTGGATGGGTCTAGATATGCAGAATCAATAGTGACAGACAGATAGAAACAATACATTAATTACATCCAGGTTTGTCCAGAAAAGTCTGGGGGATGTAGGGAAACCTAGTGAAATTGGTATTTGTCCTTGTGGTAAAAGTGAGCTTCTCCCAGAAAGTGAAGTGTGTCAGATGAAACATTTATTGTTCTGCAGTGGGTGGAAAGACACCGGAGCTAAATCCTCTTACAAGTAGCTGTGCCTGCGTGGAAAGCGGCTTCAGGCTGGGTGAGGGGGATGGCGGGGGCAGGCAGCTGGCGAACGCTCTCCGAGGGTAGGACTTAATCGCTTTTAGTCAGCCTTCCGATGGCTGAAGGAGCCTGATGGAGCTCAGTGTTTCAGTGCATCCCCCTCAGGAGCGCATAGTGTGGAGGGATAGAGAAACTGAAAGCAGCCTTGGGTGATGGTGGTTGTTCACTCGTGGTGAACGGGCGCTGCTGGCACCTGGTGATACGGTGACAAGATACGAGATGTCTGTGCATGGCCTTTCTGGAGCTGTTCTTCCCTCTGTGCCTGAGAAGTAGGTCCAGGGTGTGCGTAGTCTCATGGGGAGGCAGTAAGATGGCAGAACTCTTCTTGCCTCTGCCCATGACTGGTGTGGTAGGCAGACTGGAAAAGGGATGATTCCTCAGCAAAACTGCTTTCTTAGCCTTCGGAGGCATTTCCAGTATGAAGGAAAAGAACTAGAGGCCCCTTGGCAGCAAGCACATCCATCATCCATGCGCCCTGGTTGCGGTGGTGTGCCAGGGCACCCATGGGAGGTAGCTGGCATGCCAGGGCGCCCGTGAGGGTACCTCACAGCAGGTTTCTGATGTCCTGGCTGGAGCCAGAGAAGCTGCAGGGGCTGCTCTTGCTGTCTGCCTGTAACAGCACCCAGCCCAGGGAGCACGGCTACTGCAGGAGGTGCTGAGTGCCCTGCTGAAGCTCCCCAAGGCAGGGACGCTTGTGAATACTGGCAGGGAGAGGAGGGAGCCTGTGAGCTCCTGCTGCACTGCCTCTGTGCCGTGGGGTCCCCAGCCCAGAACCAGGCAGGAAGGACTTAGCCGCATGGTCAGCACACCTGGCTGCACACCTTGCAATTCTGAGCACCCTGTGCTGTGGCTGTGCAAAGTGCAGCTCTCCCCTGTGCCACTGGATGCCACGGCGGGATGCAGTGGTGGGCTGCCAGTGCCAGCACAGGAGCAGTCCTGCCACACCACCACGCTGCAGTGGGATCTGAGGAGCTCATCTGTCCCTGCCCGGCTGTGGCCCTCCCTGACAGAGCTATTACCTGGCCATGTGGAAGCTGCTGCCGTTGAAAATTAATCTTAAGCTGCTTTGCTGTCAACATGGCAGTTTGTGTGATCCCTCGAACAAGGCCAGTGGTGTATTTTCTCTCAGACCGCTGGTGCTACTGCATCTTTGGCCTGAAGAGCTGCTGAACTGGTGCCTGGGCGCAGGGTCACGCTGGAGTGTGGGTGAGGAGTCCCTGCGCGATGGCAGCGGGGCGCAGGCACGCTCGCTTCTTGCCCGGCTGCGCTCCCGGGGAGGGCGTTGATCCGTGTGCTGCCCGGCACCAGGGTCTGTGGGAGCACGTTCCTGTGCCAAGGTGGGTTGTTTCAAACCTCGCAGGGTTACCACGTGCTAATATGTTAACTTTACAAGTGTAAATCATCCTGTGAGGTTAACTTTTGAGTGCTTGGCTTCTGCCGAGCGAGAAGCTTTGTGCCATGCTGGTTCCTCAGGAAGGATGTGGATCTGATGGACCTGCCTGCTGGGAGCCAGGCTGTGGAGGGCAAGCAGGAGCCAGGCTTGCCTGCGGGAGCACAGGGAGCTGGGCTCGTGCCCATGTGAGGAACAGAAGACTTGTATTTTTTTCTGGTGTGACCAAATTACACAATCTCATTGCATAAAGTAACCAAAATTTATAGCCAGAACTTTGGAAATGATATCACTTTCAATTGTTTTATAAACGATGCTGACATCTTTGGCTGTACAAACTGTACTCGCTTTCTCGGTTGTCATTTAAAAGACACCTACATTCTCAGTTGTCTCCGTCTTAAAAAAAACCCACCCAACTCTTAGAACAAAAACATTTTGTTCCAAATTATGTGGTTTCAAGAGCTTAATCCTCTTGACTTGCCAGCATTCAAACTTAGAGCTTCCCGGTTAAACTGTCCTCTAAACAGCAAGGAAGGTCCTGCACTCTTTGGATAATGGGAAAAGACTTTGGGAAAAGAGAGTCCAGGTAACTCGATGGTTCTTTTTATTTCTGAGAGGGGCAGTGACATGGTACCAGAATCAGACTAATTCCTGCTTGCTTAGTTTATGCAAGCGTTATTTTTAAACTTGGTGGGAGTCTTCATGGAAATCAGGTGAGAGAGAGACAGTCTGGAGTTGTCTGAGAGAGGAATGAAGCCAGTGGGTGAGAGCCATATTAAATGGGATCCATGTTCCCCGTTCTCCTGTGAGCTGCTTAAAAAAAGCCCTGGTTTTTTATGGCCTCTGATCTTGGATGGTTTGTGACCTTGGGTAGCGCTGCTTTCTGCTGGTGCTCCTGGGAAGGAGACCCCTCCTCACCTGTGCCTGCTGAGGGGAAAGTGATGTTTTAAGGGTCCTTCCCACAGCAAAGCGATGCAGCCTGAGGGCAGAGCTGGGGAAGGCATGGGGAGCCTGGCTGCCTGGAGGAGGCTCCTCTCCACTGGCGAACCCACAGCAGTGACTTTGTGCTTCCCTTGATGAGGGGGGATGTGTGCCCAAGTGGATACCTTCAGCTTCTCTTCTGCGCGCTTCTGTGTAATGGCTGCCAAAGTCCTTCTCTCTAACGCCACCGAGAAACTCTTCCCTTGCTTGAGGAAGGGCCCTTCCTAGGGGCTGGAAAGAAAACCGTGGCTGGCAAGGAGGGGACTGGGGAATGTAGCATCCTAAACTAAAGCTAGTGTTTGGTCTGTAGCTGTTCTCCATCTCTTTGTGGCTTCTTCATGACTCACCAATGCAGCATTCAGTTATTATTAAAAAAGCTGAAACACTTCACTGATGGTGTACCCTCTACAGAAGTATCTCTGGAAGGCCAGGATAGTGACCATTGCCCATTCTGAGTCAGTGTTTCAGGCAAATATTTGTCCAAGTGCTGTGTTAGCACAATATTTCTAATGTCAGGCCAAGGGCATAAATCCTAGTGCAGAAACCCAGAGATGTGAATTGCAGTTGTGAGTTTCAGTGTTTCAGAGGATGTGCTTTTGCCAATATCTGTGCAAGATACTGTATCCAGACTTTGGTAGCCTGTGATGAGACTTGGCATTGAACAAGACTGTATCATTCTTAATCTTGCTGTTCTGAAGTAGTAGTGTATTCCTTATTTTTACAAATAAAGTGATGTATGGAGAGACTGGGGGTAGGGGAGCAGAGCTGTGTGTACCGATGAACCTGTGGCTTGGAAGTGCAAGTTATCCATCCAAGTCAAGATGTTCTGATTTTGAATGAGAAGCTGAAAAATCAGCCTTGCAAGTACAGTGTGAAGAAAGGAAGTTTAATAGCTCCCAGAAGGCTTGCATAATCTGTATCACAGCCCTCCTTGTGGCTTTACCAGCCTGCTGATAAAATAAACTGTTTTGCGTGATAAAACTTAAAACTTCTTAGAGCAAAACTTTTTGCAAAGAGGTCACGGAAATGGAGATTTTGATCTCCGTGCCTTTTCTGGCAGAAGAGTAGGACACCATTCCTAAATCTTGAGATGCTGTTATTTTTTTCAGTGGCAGAATTGGCTGCCTTCCCTTAAAAAATCCAGGAAAAATGTTACGCTCTTAGTATGTTAAAGTTGTGGGAGGGCTTTCTTGTTTTTGTTTGGTTTTGTTTTGTTTTTTAAGAAACTAGCCAGTTTCTTCTGTGCAGTCTTACTAGAGAAGCACATTGCAAACATCCTGACTTTTTGTCTCTTTTCTTCCCTGTCCTTTTTGCCCCATTTTAGGTCTGGATTGTTTTGTCTGCCATCCTCCTTTCCCAAGCACGAGGACCCTCCTGCTGACGCCTGCGCTAACGGCGTTGCTGATGGCAGAGATGCTGTGCAGGGTGAGAGGGAGCCGCAGCCCTCTGGCGAAAAGCCTCCCAAAGGAAACGGCGAGGAACAAGTTCCCCCCCTCCTGCCTCCCCCGCCGCCTGGCAGCCTTCCTCCTTACCCCCCCTACTTTGAGGGAGCTCCCTTTCCCCGTCCGCTGTGGCTACGGCACACGTACAACCAGTGGGTTCCTCAGCCGCCGCCACGGACTATAAAGAGGACGAGGAGACGTTTGTCACGGAATAGAGACCCAGGAAGGCTTATCATGAGCACTATCAGGCTGCGGCCGAGGCAGGTGCTCTGTGAGAAGTGTAAAAACACCCTGAACCCTGAGGACGCGAACGCAACTAGGCAGAACGCTAAAACCAGGAGGAAGCTGAGCATCCAGGACAAAGAGCAGAAAAAACACAGTGACTCCGACTACATGGAGAAAAGGAACAAAAGAGAAAAGAGAGAGGATGACAAGTTTTCTGGGGAACTAGTACATCGAACGCCAGTTATAAAAATATCCTACAGTACTCCACAAGGGAAAGGCGAAGTTGTAAAAATCCCTTCCCGGGTTCATGGCTCAGTCAAACCATTTTGTCCAGAGCGAATGTTGCAGAATGGAAGGGAGGACCAAGAGGAGACCAGGGACTCTGAACGGTGTCGAGAAACCAAATGTTTAATGGACAAGTCAGCAGGCAGCCAGCTTGCTTCCATTCCAAAATTGAAGCTCACGCGGCCGGTGCATTCCAGTGCGGATGTCCCACCCCCAAAGATACGGCTGAAGCCCCATCGCATAAATGATGGTCAGAGTGTTTCAATTTATAAAGCAGAACTTATTGACGAAATAAATGTCCTTCAGAACAGTAGGGAGTCCAATCCTGGCACATTTTACAACGATGAATCCACAGACAGAAGTTTAGCTGAGATATCTTCAGGGAGTTCAGGTGAAGATGATGACTTTAAAAGATTTCCCCAAGGTAAAGATGGACATGATAACTTGGCTTTCCTTATGAATTACCGTAAAAGAAAAGCAGATTCTTCTAGTTTATCAGTGTGTAGTAATGACAGTCTAGACGAATCCAAGTCTTCTAGTTCAGAAGTAACATCACCAGAAATGTGTGACTTTTTGCCTGGTGATGACGCATCCGTCTCTTCATCTTCAAAAGATGAGCGTAAAATTGTGCCGCCACTAACAGTTAGACTGCATACCCAAAGTGTGTCTAAATGTGTCACAGAAGATGGAAGAACTGTTTCAGTGGGGGATATTGTTTGGGGTAAAATTCATGGTTTTCCATGGTGGCCAGCACGTGTTCTTGACATAAATCTTAGCCAGAAGGAAAATGGGGAACCTTCATGGCGAGAAGCTAAAGTATCGTGGTTTGGTTCTCCGACGACTTCATTCTTATCAGTTTCAAAACTCTCTCCTTTCTCTGAATTTTTCAAACTGAGATTTAATCGCAAGAAGAAAGGGATGTATCGGAAAGCTATCACAGAAGCTGCGAAGGCAGTAGAGCATCTGACTCCAGAAATAAGAGATCTCTTAACACAGTTTGAGACATAACTTTGCCTCCAGTATCAGGTGAGTGCTTGCTGGACTAATGCTTCCCATAAAAAAACCTGCTTGTGTTTTTTAGTCTATGTTCCACTGTTAGTTTGCATTTGCTTTTCCTTAAAAACTGAGGTTGACAATTGTTAAATGCCTGGCTGTTAGTTGTTGGTGGTAATTTCAGAGTTTTAGTTCCAAACCTTTGGGGGGACCATGGGAACTGGAGCCCAGAGGGGAGTACAGAGCAGTTGGCATGAAGAAGCAAGCATCGTTGGTTCAAAAAGCTAATAAAATTGTAGCTGTGTATTAGTGGTGTTTACAGCTAGCATGTGGCGAGTATTCAGGATACTTCATTTGCATCAGAACTAATCTGGAGCCCTGGCTGCAGGGCTGATAGCTCCTAGAGTTTTTCTTTGAAATACCTTTTGGTTCAAAGAACTGAAACTTTTCTTGGAATTGAGATTATATTTATTGCATCTAGGTACCGATACCCAGCAGTTACCTTTAACAGTTAAGGGCCCTTGGAGGCCCTTTGCTCCCCTGCAGCTTCTCTGACCCCTCTGGTATGGATTTTCTTGTGAAGGCACTTTCCCTATGACTCTTCAAAATGATTGTACCAAAAATGGTCTTTAACTGAGGAACAGTATTTCAGTTATTTCTCACAGCACTTGAGGTTTCACTTGTGTCCAAAACATTGGTGCGTTGCTGAGGAATGGCCTGGATCATCAAATTAAATTCTTGTGGCCTTTACCTGCAACTTCTTTGTGTGAGGACTTAGGTGGGAGCATAAATGTGGGAGACGATTCTTTATAATGCCTCCACATTTTGCTTTTACTGTTGCAAGCATGGAAGGGGATGGGACTCCCTTTCTTATCAAACAATCAAAACTTTGCCCAGGGTGAGAATTTGGTACCTAAAAATACAGGATGGGGTGTAACTGGGAATAGAAATACCATCTGTAATTTCAGTTGATGCTGCCTACTACACTGCCCTGAGTGAAGTCCATAGGAAAAATCCAGCAACTTGAATAAGATCTAGAATCATTTTGCTACCTTCCAGTTGTGTCTATCTAGACAAGACCTCATCTGTGATGCTGTTAAAGAAGGGGAGGGATTAACTTTCTGTCTGAAAACCGTAACTAATCATTAGGAAGAGTCTTCTTGTCACAGGTCTTGCTTTATGCAGTGTGGTTCGTTATGTTATCCCCTAAATTTTTCTGCTCTTTATCGTGCTAGGACTGCATGTACTCAACCCACTATGGCTCCTGTTGTAGACTGTCTGTTCTTTTCCATCTAAGCTATTGTAATGCAGTGAGACTATGATGGTCAGTGCTCATGTAATCCCGAGGAGGGAAAAAATATGTATTTTTTTATGTACCCTCTGTCGTGAGGCTTCACCACTTGCTTAAGTGTGATGAAGGACTTGTTTTGCTTGAGTTATTACTCCATCTCAGCAAGCCTGGCTGGAGTAAATAATCAGAATGTGGCATATTCACCCTGTGTGCTCAAGGTGTCTGGACAACGGGACGCTCAAGCAACTGAAAACGTCTAACTGCAGCAGCAGCATTTAAGCTTCATCCTTGATTGTGCCCCTTCAAATGCAGCTTAACTCTGGCTAAAGACTTCGTTGTATCAAGAGTGTTTGGATTGGACCCAAATTCTTATTAGCTAGATCTGGAGTATAAATAAACCGGATGCCGAGAATACGCTGTCCTTGCCAGTGAGAGAATCATGGTCAAAATCCATCGCTCCTGTATGAGCAGTACTCACTGAAAGGAGCAGCCAGGCTTCATCCTTCTTCTGAAGTCTTCACTGCGTGTGTGTGCGCGCGCGCGCAGTTTGGGATGGCTTTAGCAGAACGGGTGTCGTCACCGTTACGCACAGCTGTCTGTGCTGTTGTGAGTCTGGGTGGGCTGGTGTGCCATGGCGGGTGGCTTCTTGGGAGGAGAAGCGGGCAGGGTGAAGCAGCATCTGATCCTTCAGATTGGTCAGATTGGCCATGCCAAGGTGGAGTAGGAAAGCATGTGGCCAAGAGGAGCTCAAAAGTCCAGACCTGGAAGTCAAAATGGGAGGATGTTTTCCCAGTCCCGTGTTAGCCTAAGGAGAACGCTGCCTGTTCTTGCCGGTAGGACCATGGCAGGTGTGGTGCTAATGGTAAGACCTGGCCACGAGATGTGGGGTGAGAGACTGTGGAGCAAGTCCTCAGGAAGGAGAAGCAGTACCTGCTCTGGAGGAGAACCGGGTTATTGCAGACACGGTGGGTATCTGCACTATAGGTACAGAGCAGGAGGGGTGGAGCGAATCTGTAAACTGGGGGAAAGAAGAACATCCTGAAAATGATACGAAGAAAATTATGGAATGGCCTGGGTTAGACCAGACCCTTCCTTCCCTCTGTACTCTTCAGCCAGACTCTGCATGCATATCGCAGAATCCCAGCATGGTGGGGGCTGGAAGGGACCTCTGGAGCCCACCCCGTCCCACCCCCTGCTAGAGCAGGGTCCCCCAGAGCAGGCTGCACAGCCGCGTCCAGGCGGGTTGGGATGTCTGCAGAGCAGGAGACCCCACAGCCTCTCCGGGCAGCCTGTGCCCGGGCTCACCCTCACAGTACGGAAGCTCCTGTATGTATAGGAACTTCTGTATGGGTATATAGCTATATTTAACACACATCCCACTTCATTGGCCTCCTTCAGCTGGCTTTCCACAGGTAATTTTCTGCTTTGCATGTGTCTGAGGTGAGCTGCCAATGCAGTCTGCCTGTCTGCAGATGATGTGATAGTTGGAAAAACAACTGCAGTTGTTCAAAACTAGAAATAGAACAAAACAACGTCTTGTGTTCCATGTGTCACATTTATGTAGATATCCCCGGTTAGACCAGCATGTGTAGTGTTTGGGTACATCACTTATAAAACAACTCACTATTTCAAAGACTTGTCCTGTACCTAATTCTCTCCATTAAGAAGGATTGAATTTTGCTGTTTTCCTTGAATTTCCCTAAGGTAGAGCTGAAATGTTTCTTTTGGTTGCTCATCGACTGTTCTTTCCTGAAGGGTGTAACTTACATTTTCACTCATTTTTGCAATTCCTGAGTCCTAGGACCATGGTGACGTTTGAGCTATAGTTAAAATATCTAAAAGTTTTGCAGCCTTTTCAAGGCAGTACAGCCTTGTATCTGTTAAAAGTAGTTTCTAAGAGCAGGCGCCTGACTAGTAATATTGCACGTTGCCTATGTAAAATCCGTTGCACTGTGACTTCAGTGGCAGCTACGTGAGGGCTTGTTATCGGTAGCGCAGAGCAAGAGTCCAGGAGGTGCCTTCAGCAGCAGCGCTTTGCTGGTACCGTTTGTGCTCATCCTGGGCACGGCAGAAATTCGTGACTGTTGATGCTTTCTGTTGTGAAACTTTCAATCTTCTGCTGTGTGATGCTGTTCTGCCAGTGTGAAGGGTAATTACTGGGAAAAAAATGTATAAACAATTCAGGTAATTTGTGGATGCATATAAAACTGGAAGCAATTGGATTATTTTTTTAAAAAAAACTTGGTTTGGGTTGGAAAAGCTGTTATGATCACTTCATGGTTTTATTATTTTGTCCTTATACTTTTTTGCAAAGGAAATGCTTTATTGAAACCCTGTCTATAAGTGACTAGTAAAACAAGGTTTCTGGAAAAACAACAGGCAGACTAGCAACCCGTAAAACTCAAATTTGTAAGACAATCTTGTTTTAGTGTAGTGCCAGGAGGAAAAATACCCACTCGGCATCTTCTCATGCCACTTTATAGCTTCTACCGTGTGCCACGTCCAGAGAGCCGCTGCGCGCTGCCCGCGTGGCAGAGGTGTCCGCGCTGTCGCTGGGCGCTCGGTGAGTTACTCTTTCCTGGTTTGAAAGCACCAGATTCTGGCTCACCTCCGCTCCTCGTGTTTTTATGATCCCAGGCCTCTGTTGTTAGCAGAAGGTGGCTGTGCCCAGGCCCAGGGCTGTGGTAGTGCCGGGATAATGGGCTGCTTTACTGGCCCGGGGAGCCTGACCCGCTGGAATGCCGGGCCCCCGCGCGTCTGGCAGCCCTGTCCGGCAGGGTGGGAGCCGGGGCACGGCCCGATCCCTTGCCGGGGTTGCCTTGGGTGCAAGGAGCGCTGAACTCTGGGGGTGCTGGTGCCACAGAGGTGGCCGGAGGAGCTGGGGCCACAGCTTGGCATGCTGCCGCACATGCCAGGAAAAGGCCAGAAGAAGCTGAGCCTGATGTTCAGCAAGTTGCCATGTCACCAGGGATGGACATCTCTGAGCCACTGGCCCGGCATGGCACTGAGAGCCCAGTGGGATGTGGTGGCTGGCTGTGCCCTGAGCTCCTGATGCGCTGCGGCAAGCCGTCCTTCCAGTCCATCCTGGTAGAGCTGGCTTTGGTTCCCCCTCGTTCCTGCAGCGTCCTGCCCCCCTCGCCTGTGTAACTGCCTGTGCGACTCTGCTGTGGGCCTGGCTGGATGCTCCTCGCACTTCTGGCTGCAGGACTCTTGTCTCCAGAGATGTTTCAGATGGTCAGAAAGTCTCCTGAGTGCTGGAATGTTGCCTGTGGTGTGCTGAGTGCTTGTGTCTCCATGTGTGGGACCTGCTCCAAGAGCTGGTTCTGCAGGGTTCAGCACTCCCACCTTGACTTTTTTTCTTGGGAATAAAATTATCCCTTGTGCTTTTGCATTTTGTTTTCTATTCACTTTCATGAACATCACATTTGAGCTTACAGCTGCGTCAGCTTCAAGTTCCTTCAGTCAAGCATCTTCCACAGTGATGAGCACCCCAGCTTACTTCTGGTTTTATAACCAAGAGGTTTGCTGGCACAGCCGGGGCCTTGCGTTCAGCCACCAGAGAGATGTGGTCGATGGGTGCATGATGCAGCGTGCTGAGCGTGCTTCTGGGCTGGAGGGGACCCCCTGCGCGGGGCAGGGACAGACCCTTCAGGGCTGGTGTCACACGTGTGGTGTTGGGGACAAGCGGCCCATGGGGTGCAGGAGGGAAGGAGACCTGTGTTTCCTAAGGCTGCCCTGTCACTGCTGCAGGGAATGCATCATATGGTGGGATTGGGGGCTTTTCAAGGGATGTGTCTTGCTCCAACCCTCCGGCATGGCAAGGGTGTTGGTCCGTGCAGGAACAGGGCCTCGACAAGCTGAGCAAATCCCAGTGGTGTTCTGCCCTGTCATCCTCCTGAATGGTTCCTTATGACAGATCTCCTTTCCCTGCCCACAGCTCTTTCATGCAGTAAAGCTTTTTATAGAAACTGCTTGTAGATTTTCATATAAATCTGCATGAAACAAGTTTAATGTATGTATATTTGTTTGCTTTTTCAGTCTGGAAAATCCTTTATTCTTACTCCCTTTTTTTATCCCCGAACTGTGGGGGTGGAACCATTAAACTTGAAAATACTGAAGGTTTTAATTTTACTGCTATTAGCTTAACAGACTCTCAGTATTGGTACATTTAGCCATTCATCACAAAAAGCACACTGCTACTATGTACAGCAAAATCAAAGCTTGTTGCATACTTGCTATATATAGTAAGCTCTAACGTAAAATTTGGAACATTGGGTTATGACTTCACCTTCAAAGATGTTCAGGGCTTTGTATGTGCATGTAGCCAGTACTGCTTGCCAGCAGTTTTTGAAGCAACATAAATCACTCTGCTTTTTCCTTTTACCTCTTGTCTTCTGCTCTACCAATGGCACAAAAACCTTATATAACTTTATATAAAGTTCAGGTGATGATTGCTGTGATAGCTAAATTTCTAAATCTGCCTGATCACATGAAATATTTCAGCCCAGAAGGTGAATGCTTGAGATTTTTCTTGGCCTTGTTTCTAGATGGTTCAGTCAACTAAAACCAAGCATCCAACTTAATTCCTGTTTCTCAGTCTTCCTCCAAACAGTTCGGTGTCAGCGTCTCTGCATACTAATGCAAAGTAGGAGAACAAGTCTAAAATAGACTGCATTGCATATTTGTGTACCCCGGCGCTGGATGTCTGGAGCTGCACGTCTGGTGACGTCCCACTGATTTTCCTGTTCCTCAAAGCGCTTGCACATTTGGCTTGTGACCACTGTGACTGCATTTGGAGACATCTAGATCTGTGCTGCTTCTCCCTGTTTGTGCCATCTGTTGCCCCTCTTTCCCTCCGCTCTCTACTCCCAGGCGTATTTTTTGGAAATGCCACCAGGCCATATATTGTGCTATTTCTAACCGCACACGAGCTGCGCAGATGCCCAAGAATGCGATCTGCTTACGTGAGCTGTAGCCCCAGCTGCCGAAGGAGATTTGTATCAACTGAAGGGCTTAACAACTCCCTTGGAAGCACAGCAAGCTGCTCTCTGGACTGAGGTTCTCCAAGCCCTATCTGGAGCTTTAGGCATCTCCTAGTTGTGCAGAGCAGCCCCCTCCGCAGCACAACTTCCCCGGGTGGGAGAGACGGGCTGCGTCTGTGTGGTGGGGAGAGGTGTCTGGATGAAGAGCCTGGAAACTTGTTTCTTTGAAAACTTTTAAAAATAATATAAAAAATGGAATTTCTGTAGCTTTTCCTTAATTGCATTTTATTTACTTGTTTGGTTTTCAAACTCAAATGGAGGTGTCTAAAACTGCGGCTATGATTTACCTTTCCACACTGAGCAGGGCGAGTTTTGGGGGGGACCTTGGGCAGAGGGGGGCTGCCGTGCAGTTCGGAGCGAGCAGCGCTGCTCAGCCAAGGGTAGAGCCTTTCCTCAGGGAGTCCTCTGGCCTCTCTGTGTGAGGCTCAAACGTGCGTCCTACTGCTGCTGCGGTTAAGCAGACCTTTGCAGAAGCACCTCCAAGCTGCACATACCGGAAGGCTGCTTTGGGCCGACGAGGAATAGGGGATTTTTGAAAGCTGAGGACCAGCTCTGCGTGGAAAAGTGTGCTTGTTACTCTGGAGGAGGAGTGAGCAAGGTCTTCATGCAGTAGCTGTGTGGTGGTCATGGCACATGCAGCTGCTTGGCTGGTCAGCCCTGGTGATGCAGTTATTTCCCCTTTTAATGCTCAGGTGTGAAAGGCAGGACTTTAAACCCAAAAATCAATGTGAAGACTCTTAAATGCTGACAAACTTGCCAACTGTTGTTTTTCAGCCCTGATACTCTTTGTTTTTTCCCTAAGTGCCCATTGGTGACATTAGGATCAAGGTGAATGGGAGTGTGTGGGCTGAGTGACAAACTCTGACTTCTGCCTAATAACAGGCTTAAGGAAGCTGCTGCCTGTGTCCTGCAAACTAAGTGGGCATGAGCTGGTGCCTGCTTGAGTTTTTTTAAATCTGCTTGATGCATCTGTTTTGCACTCTATATGTACCTTTACAGAATATGTGGCCTTTGCATTAGCTAGTTTATGAACTCTTGCACATCCCAAGATTCTGTACATCTGAAATAGGCGTTTCATGTCCAGCAATGATGACAGAGATGGGACTTAATACCTTGACTTCTAGAGTGCTTGTGCTCTTCATACCTGCAGTCCCTGCACCCTGATCTCCAGCTTTTTAATCGGTTGGAAAGTGCTCAGTTTTCCTCGTGCCCTCTGTGCCCCGGAGCAGGAGCAGCGTGGGATCCTGCCGCACGCACCACTGGTGATGTCCGTCTGGTGCTGAGGGCAAGGGCTGTGTCTCCCAGCCATCCCAAGGCCACTGAGCTGGCCCTGCTGCCTGTGGGCTGCAGAAGGCTCTGTGTGCTCCATCCCTGCGGATGCAGCATGGAGTGAAGGTCCACGTGTGGCTCCTCCGCCTGTGCAAGTGAACGTGACTCATCTCGCTGTAGCAAGAGGGTCAAAAATGCTGTCTGGCATCTTGTGCCTGAGCCTTTCCCACATGAACTCCGTCAGCTGCCCTGCGTTAGTTGTATAATCATCTCTTGGTCACTGGGTATGCGTGTCTCTCTGGAAGGGAGGAGCTGGATATTTTTTTGATGAAGGCTTTTTTTCATTAAGTTGATTAATTTCTGAAGGAGTGAATGCTTTTAACTGATGTACCAGTTCCTGTTTAATCTACATTAGATTCTTGCTATTGGAGGATCAGAGAGACTTGTTTTCTTTAGAAAGCATATTTCCTCTGTGCTCTCTGCAGCTGAAGAAATGAACTGTAGCAAAATTACTTGTTTAACTTGCCTTGTGAATGATGACTTGCTCTATTTTCATTCAAGCCAATAATCTGAGCCTTTTCTTCATGTAGAAAGCAACCCTGTCAAAAAGCAGAAAACCTTTGAACCTGATACAGGAGTTCTCATAGAGGAGCTTGGGTGATAGACTTTATTACTGGTGGACATGGCTACCAGCCTGTTCAAGTCACCTGGATCCTGTTGCCTTGGGAGTTGGAGACGGTTCCAAAACCCTGTCCAGTGGGTCAGGGATGGGGGCCTCAGCTGCCACCCAGGTAACCCCCTCCTGCCCCGGCCCTGCTCCTGCAGGAGGAAAGCATGGGAAGGAAGGACTTCCCCGGACCGCTGCCAGCAGCAGCCTCTCTGCCCTTCCCCTCACCTTGCGCTGGTGACTTGGGCTGTTAAGCAGGTACTGCCTTTAGAAACGGAGCCCTGCGGGAGCCAGTTGGCTGCCTGTCAGAGGTCCTCTGGGTCCCCTGGCCCCTGGCCCTCCTCCTCAGGACTGTGGGAAGATACGACCCTGAGCTCAAGCCAGGGCTGCCTCGCTGCCCTTCCCCCAAGGGGAGATGTCAGGAGGAAGGCTGATTTGGTGATGCTCAGTTACAGCCTGCTGCTAATGGCAGTATGATTAGAAAATACTCCTCAAAATAAGCTGCTTGTGTGGACAAAATGAGCAGGCTTCTTGCTGCCATTGCTTCCCAGCCTGCCAGGACATGCGGGATAACTGGGGCTTGTGCTGCTTGCAGGGCTGCAGCCGGTGAGGGTTTCAGTGCCGCAGTGCTCCAGGGCTTTCCAGAGAAGCCATCTGAAGGAGGTGGATTCCTGGCTCCGGCACACATGCATGTCTCTTGATCTTCACTTGGAGCTAGTCTGAGTGCTGCTGCTGCTGCTGCTGCTGCTGGTGGTACAGCCCTGGGTGCCCGGCAGCATACTGGTACGCACAGGAACCCCTTCAGTGCCGCATCTGGTAGTCTCACGAAGGCAAAAGGTGCAGGGCCTGGGGCGCTCCCCATGCCGCGGTGGGGATGCTAGGCATGTCCTGCACCTCTCACCTGAAGGGTCAAGGTGTGAGTGCCCTGAGCAGGGCAGAGCTGGCGCGAGCAGTGTCCCAACGCATTGACATCCTTGGGATGCAGTAATCTCAGAAGACAAATCGGCTTTCTGCACTCTGCTGCAGCTGTTAAATCTGAATTTGTGAATGGCTTTCGTCGATCCAAAACTTCATTTTTTTTTATTATGAATAAGCACTTGGCTTCAGGAGAGCTCTCTTGGCTTCCCTTTTGACACACAGCTTAGCACACAGGCTGCTAGATCATGCCATTGTCCTGAGTCAGTCAGTCTGTTATGTATTCATTACTCATACGTATGTCGAGGCTACAGCAATGTCCAGAATGTAGCTTTTAAGCTGTTGCTCCATCTTGAAGATATTTTCTTTTCACAGAAGTCTCTGAAGTTTTCCAGCAACGAAGAGAGAGTGTGTGGGTGACTGTCACTGCGTTGCTCCTCTGGAACACATGTTGAAAACTCCTGGGTCTGCTCAGGACGTTGCTTAAAACAACACCTGAGCTCTCGCAGGGGGGGCCCTTGGACCCCTTGCCGAGCCTGGGCTGCAGAGCCCTGTGTTTCCAGGCCAGGACAAGCTCCCGGCCATCCCCAGGCACAAAGAGCTGAGCGAAGCGGTGAGGTTTCCACATTTCGAGACGTGGAGCATCAGCTGTTTTAAAGCAGTTTGCCATTTCGCCAGTGGCACCAACTTTCTGCTCCTGGAGGAGAGAATCCCCAATCTTTGCTCCCAGGTAATCTCAGTGAGCAGCTGCAGTTGGCCTCATCCCTGTCCCTACGATGGGGCAGATGGGGCAGTGTCTGCCCTTGCGCAGGGAGAAAGCTTCTCTGGGAGCTTGTTTGGCATCTTGCTTCTGTTGTGATGCTTCCTTCCTCCAAGTGTGAAAATTAGGAAGAATAAAACCGGCTTGAGGGCTTGCTGGTACCTCCTCAGCAAGGAAACGCATTTTTTCCTGTTTAGACCAAATATTCTCAATCTGTAATCTGTCTCTAAAGGGTCAGCTTTTTGCAAAAACCATTTGAGGGATGTTTTGCCAAGTCCATGGGCCTCACTAAGGCTTTGGGAGGTGTAAGATAATAAGCCTGCAAGTGAGTTTGTTGCGTGCTCTTAAATCTCGCCATTCATCAGAAGGCAAAGGAATAGATTCTTCTGCAAGATTAAGTATAAATTTATACTCTTGCCAACTATAGATAAGAGCCTTGTTGTGAGACATCCCAGTTTCTTGGGAGTGGGATGATTCTGCGAAATGCTGAAGGAGTTTATGAAGCCTGATTACCACCCTTTTCTGGAGTACAGGTTTTAGGGCAGATGTTCATGGTGTATTGAATCAGCATTTTTGAAGTCTCAATTGTGTAGGCAATACTGAAGATCATTCTGGATGCTGAGTCTGGGCAAATCAGTGTCGCTTGTGGTTCCATGCCCGCAGGAGAAGTGCTGCTGCGTTTTCAGCAGCGTTGGAAATGTGATCATCTTCCTGTGTTTGGTGTTGGTGTTCTTGGCTTATTGTGCTCTGTATTTGTAAGTTGCAAACCTCAACTGTGAGGGATTTTTAAAGGTCTTTGATCTTTTGCTTCATAGCATTAATCCTGTTTGTCAGGAACGGATTTGAGCCTGTGTTTCCTGTGGTTCAGACCCAGCCATGTTAGTTGATTTGGCACGGATGTGTGCTAGGGCCAGTCAGGCTTTTGAACTGGCTTAAACTGAACTGCGTTTGAAGTGTGGTGTAGCGATGCTTTTGCAGTTAGAAAGTGTTAAGTGTAGATCTATCTCCATGCCATTTTCTTATTAATTTCTGTCTTATGGAGTTGCTTCACATGTCTTCTGGCTTCTTCACTTGATCTTGGAGCCAAATGGATCCACCCTTTGAACTCTTTCAAGGCTTCCACTGTGTAACCTGACTTATGGGGCGGCTGCAAGTACATGTTGCATGCAGGCGTACAGATGAGGATGCCTCTCTCGTCGTTTGCTGTTTTGACAGGCACATCGCTCTCCAGTAGATGTTGTCTTTTCAAGCCTCTCATTTGCCCTTCGTCTGAGTGGCTGGTATCTGGCAAGGAGGCCAGATGACAGCAGTGTAACACATCAGGCGTGGGTAGCTTCATTACCTTTTGGTACCTGTGATTCGGAGCATGTACTTTTGCACTTCTGAATTCCAAACGAGCATCTTGCGTGCTCTTATCGCCTGCAGGCTGGTCAGTCATGGTCTGGTGTGCTCGGATACAGCCATCTTCAGATGGCTGCGTGGGAGGGGAGCAGCGTGTGGTCCTTGGAGAGGCGTGGGCCATCCCAAGGGCTCCGCAGTGCTGCCATGGCACGTGCTTGCTTCTGCAGCCTGGAATGAGCAGTGGGCAAGGGAGCCTGTGGCGGGTGGGGGGTCCGATGGCTTTAACCTCTGGAGGCAGAGAAGGTGGCGTGGCTGCTCTGCCTCTTCATTAACGCGCGACTGGGGCACCGCAGCAACGGTTGACGTCTTGAGCAGTTGCAGGTGCTTAGAAAAGCTTCTGTACGGCTTGCTCTCAAGGGGAAAATAATCCTATTTTATAGATCGTGTTTGAAAAGTGGAGGCAGATGTTCTTCACGTGGCGCGCTCTGTAGGGACTTGTGGCAGATTAACCTACAGTAACCCACTCTGAACGGGGACTTAAAAGTCTTTAAGCCAGAGACTGAAGATTTATTATCGTCACTGAAATTCATATCATGTCTGTCTTGGAGAAAATTCCCACTCTTACTTTGGGTTTGTTAACTTGACAAGTTTCTTCCAAAGCTGTAGCTGCTGCTGGTTTTGCCTGCTGGGCCAGCTGGGAGCAGAAGAATTCCTGGTTATATTTAGAGGAAACCCGGAGCGTGTGCCTCGCCACTAATGCTGGTCCGTTCTGTGCCGCCTGCAGTAACCTCTCCCTCTTTCACTTTCTTCAAGGTAACAGAAGATAAGAGCACAGCTGTTCTCCTAGAGGGTCACGAAGTCTGTAATCATCCTGACATACTCCCCAGGAGAATCTGGAGGTTGCTGTGTGCATGGCAGGAGGAGGAGTTTCCTTGTCAGATTGCACTGCTTTTCATCTGGGACAGGTGACAGGCACCGGGACGTGGAGTTAGGAGACTCTTCTGGTGTGAGGCTGGCAGGAAAGTCTTAAGGATATCTTACCCTAGGATAAGAATTTGATGAGTCATACGGCCATGAACTAGGAGAACAGCAAAAACCACAACTCGGAATGTATTTATTACTTAAAAGTTAGCTATTCTTGATAAAATCCCCAAAATTATTGCTGCTGCTTATTTTACTTACAGATTTCACACACTTGTTAATTTTAAAGCTACCAAACTTTTACTCAATACTGTACTCTGAGAAATGTAATTGGAGCAGGACATGCAATAGAATGAAATCATTGTAGTGTCTTAAGTACAATGGACTCACTTTTGTGTCTATTAAAACTTGGAAAATGTGCAACACATAACTATGTGGCTGTCATTGCATATGTTAAAGCTTTTTCATGTCATTTACTGCAGAGCTGAGAGAATCAATGTTTTCAGGTACGTGAACAAGCAGTCACCTGCTAACTTGGATGGGTTTGTGTCCTAAACGTATGCTTTCTTAAGTCACCTGAAACAGCAGGCAGCACAGCCTTGGCTTGCTCGCGGTGCTTGCGCAGACATGGGTGGTTAGCCTGACGACTCCAACTGGAGAGCCAGTTAATGTTTTGAACTAACTTTGTTTTCACATCTAGTCAATGAGTGTAATTCAAGGCCCCTTGAACACATGTTGTTGGATGGAAAGGATCTTCATCCTTACACATGACCAGAAGTGATTAGCAGTCTCTAAAAACCAGAAAACAAACAGCCTACAGCTTTTGTACCAAATTTAGAGTACAAATGTTCTACACACTAAAGTGACCTATGGACAAGCTTTTGTAACTGTATCGGTTAATTTTTTTGGTTTCACATTAGTCAAGCTTTCCTTTGGTTTCCCTCAGTCCAGAAACATCTGTTTGTTGTAATCTGTTGCTTCTGACGCTGGAGAAGACAGTTCAGAGTTGTCCCTGCTAGGTGTAATGTTGTCTGCATGTAGAAGATTGCCTGTGAGCTACAGGGTCGTTGCACAGATTCTGCTTCCTGCTTGTTCTTCGTCTGTGGCAGCAACCACTGTGATAAACTGTTGTCGAATTAGAAGACGAGTGGATCGGAAGACATACAAGCTCGTGTTTTCTGGGTTCAAGCTGGTTCATATTGTGGTCTTTTGAATGTCAGCAAGAGAGGTCAGAGCTTCCCTTTTCTGTTTAACAACAACGAAGTTTAACAAGAAGAGTTAAACACCAAAAAACCCCTTCTGCTGAATCTCAGTAAGAGTATACAATGAGTCAAATATGCTTCCCTTAAAACAGTTGGAAGACAGTCGTATAAAACCTGCAGGCTAAAATGCAATGCTGGACTAGGACGTTTGTCTCCCAAGACTGATTTTGGCCACCTCTGCAAACAAATCAATAAGCTTCCTGTTTTCCAAAAATAAGTATTAAAAGGACAGCAGTATATAGCAAAGGAATGTGTTCCTGCACCTTGTGTAAAGCCTTTATGAAGCAGTTGTTTACCTGGGCATCCGCTTTGCCCATGTCCAAAGCAGACTACTCAGCTGGCAAAGATGCTCTTGTGCAGTGAGTACTCCCACTCATGGAGAAAACAGTTCTACCTTTCTTCGCCCCTGTCTGTCTGTCTGCAGGAGTTTCTTTGTGGGTTGGTTTTTTTTTTCCCCCTAGCATCTTCTCGAGCTAGGCCTGGGGTTTGCTGATGGCTATGTGAGGTAGTTTTTGTTCTCTGCTCACACAGTTCTTTATTGTACAAAATCCCTGCCAAAAAGCGTTGCCAAGCTTTTTTGGCTGTAGCATTACAGCAGTTTGCTGAAGGGAGTTACAAGCAGCCTTCTGTTCATTTAAAAAATAAATTAAAAGAAGGCAAAACAAAAATAACCAAGCCCCTACTCCCCCATGCTCTCAGGAAGAGTCCTTGTCTACTCCCATCTCTAGTGCAGGGCTGCTCCTGCCCGTGCATGGAAAGGCTGTGCCGTGACTGAAGGAGATGCCAAGAACAACAGGTGAGTCCTGGCCGCTTTCCTGAGAAGGCTAGCAAATGTCGCTCAAGTCCCATGATCAGGCAGAAACATCCTTCACATGTCCAGAAACTCCTCAGGTGTTCAGTCTCTGCTTGGTGTGAGGGAGAGTTACGAGACCTCCCACTGGGGCCACCAATTTTTCTCTGGGCTTGGGGCAGGAAACGGATCGCGAAGGTAAGCTGAAGTCCAGCGTCCGTCCTCGTAATGCTGGACGTGGTCCCCAGGACGGAGTTGTGTAAGAGTGGATGTCCAGGAGTTTCTTTCCATGATAATTTGGCTCTGCAGTGAAACCCCTGGTGCATGTAAACGTGCTCTGCCAAATGTTTAACCGGGCAGTGGAAACCTGTCTGCCCTCTACTTCTGCCTTGGTAGTTGCCGTCATCTCATGCCCACAGAGCAGTGGTTGTGCTGCTCGGTGCTGGTGGAGGAGGACCTGGTATCCCTTCCCCACGCTCCCTTCCAGGTCGCAGTGTCCTGCTAGTCCCCCTCACCCAGGGCTCAGCTTCTGCTGTCCTTGCACCTGGATGGGTGACATTCCTGACATTGCTGGGCCCTTTAGAAAGCAAACAATGGGCTTTTACTGCCTGAGACTCCTTGCCAGTGCAGAGGGGATGGGGAGAAGGTGGTGTTAGCCCTCACCAGGTCCTGTGTCAGCAGGCCGGAGGTTTGAAGAACTGGTTTGCTGCCGTTCTCTGCCGGGAGGGCTGGGAGGGACCCCGGCAAGGTGGTGTGTGCTGAGACTCCGCTTTTTTGTCTTTTACCCTTGTGATGCCAGGTGGTCTGACACGCGTGTGTCTGTGTTAACACCAGCTTAAAGAATGAAGACGAGTGAAATTTAAGCACTGCAGGTGAGTCACTGGATTTTTGCCACTTGACTAAGAACCGCTGCAGGGAGTTTCAGTAAAAACATGATAATGGAGAAAATAGTGCTTAGGAGGCACGTGCATGGATTGGGCACTGGGATCCTTCTCTGAATCGGATGCTCAGTGCCAGATGTGGGTTTAAACACCAGCCTTAAACAGTATCCCAACAAAAAGCACACCTTTGGATCTGCATATGGGAGCTGAAGAAGCTGCCTTGCTTCACCCTAGCGAAAAGATGATTCTTTGGTTTTGGCGAGGCTTAAAGCAAAAACCTTGCAGCAAATTGCTTTTCTTGCCTTGGCCGTTATGCAGATAAATGAAAATAATTTCTCAGCAAATGCAAAACCATAGATCAAGAGCACAGTGTTGTTTCATTTCTTAACTGATTTTAAAAAGCTAACGTAGAAGTTTTGAAATGTCTTTTTTTAATAATGCAAAGTTTGAATGGCTTGCTTTAGTCTTTTATTCTGTCAGAGGAAAAGCTCCATTGGATTAAAACCTAAATGGGAATGTTCAGGAGCAGTAAGTGGTCGTTAGTACTCTCTGTAATAGGTTCTGTGCTGCCCCTTGAAGTCCTTAACAGATTCCTATGTGCTGTGAAGTTTCACTTCTTGTTCGGTTTTTAAGGTTTCCCTCCTTATACTTTTAAAACTTATGCATGACTTTAGGAAATGGTCCTTTTTCAGTCCATTTCAATTCTTGTTACACTGAAGGCTTATTATAGTCTCTGCTGCTCCGCACTGTGGTTTTGGAGGTTTCCTGCTGAATCCTACAGCTGTGCTTCAGCTCACACAGCTGATTTCCTAAATGCAAGCCCTGCAGAATCTGAGTATGGTTTTCAGTGTGTGTGTGGGGGGGTCAGTATTTTATCCTGACGCTACTCAAACCAAGACTAAACCTATCAGTATTTTTTCTCATAAGGCATTTTGCTAGTTTTCTGAATCTACAGATGAAATTTTGTGTGCATAATCCACATTCCTTTTACTTGGCCTCGTGTCTGACGTGCCTTGGGCAGGTTTTCCAGTCCCGAAAGCTCCCCCAGTGCCTGCTGCAGCCAGGCTCCCCGCCCCGGGCGGCACTCGTACCCTCCCAAGGGGAAATGGTATTTTCTGCAGCCAGGGAGTGAGCCAGGTTATTTCTGTTCAAAGCTATGATTTCTTACCAAATTTTTGTATCCTACCTTTTCTGACGTACTAAATTTATTAAAAGGAACTAGCTGTGTAGGTGGCCTAACTTCATCGTTTCTGTTGCTTCGTGAGCCGTAGGCTGGCTGGGAAGAGCGATCGGCGAGGGCTGGCGACAGCACTGCGATGCCCGTTTGGGAACCCAGCCGTAGTTTGGAAAGGGGCCGGGTGGCACCGGGGTGAGAGTGAGCAGGGAGCTGCAGTCTCCCCCCGCCTGGTGTGCTTAATTAACTTGGTTTACACTAATCCCTTTGGTCAGTACAGCCGTCTGGTTGGGGCTGGTGCCGCCGCGCCTGGTGTCCCAGGAGATGTCCCAGCCGTGCTCTGGAGCAGCAGGGGTGCGTAGCGTGCTGCCCCAAGGGCAGGGTCCCTTGCAGGCTGGGTTAGCTAAGGGGAAGGATATTTTGCTGAGCTAACCTTGGAGTTGTGGCACGTAATGATGTGCTATTTAAATAACCTTTTGTTCTGTGCTAATAAATCCATCCACTCACAAAATAAGAAAACCACATGTTTTTGATTCCATCAGGGTTCCTAGGGCGTAGATGAGATTTTTACTGGTTGCTTTATTGTAGCTTACAGTTAGCATACTGCTTATTTCATGCTGGTAAGGGCTAGCAGAGCCACCAGAGCTGTTGCACCAGCTGCCTTGGTGGCACCTCCAGCAGAACGGCTTTCGCCTGCG
>JAVJGI010000065.1:53402790-53424773 GCA_035590275.1 Ibycter americanus
GCTGGAGGAGAAGCCAGGAACCCAGACGCAGCAGAGGCAAGAAGCAGGGTGGACTGGCCTGAAGAGGATGAAGAAACGGCGCAGACAGTAGATGAACCATTGAAACCTTGTGTGAGACTGATGGTGGTGCTGAGGCATAAGGGGGCTGGTATGGGTCAGTAAAAGCCTGTTGCAGCTTGATAGTCTGGTAGTGCTGCAACAGAGGAGAGCCCAGCAAGGATGCTACTTCTCAGGGACAAAGTACAGCCTGAAACACTGAGCAGCTGGTTGTCCCAGCAAGGGGAGGGCTGCTGACCTGCAGTAACCGAGGTGCAGAGTGGTCTGGAGGAACTGAAAATAAAGAGAAGTGAGGTCACGCAGTGGGAACAAAATAAGAAACACATTCCTGTCCAATTGTGTTGTTTTCCTGTCTAGAAAATATGTTCTTAATGCTTACATCCGCCGTTTGGGCTGGAAGGAGTGTTGTCTCCAGTGCCAGCGAAGGTCCCGGCCATGCCCGTGCTGGCGTGGTGCCTCGGCACGGTGCTCGCAGGGAGTGCTGCGGAGCTGGGCTCTGCGCTGCTGACCCTGTTACCAGAGGGTCCAAAGCGGCTTTGGTGGGGCTGTGTTGGACTCACACCTATGGCAAAGCACTGCCAAATTTTGCAAGGGATCTCTTAATAAATTACTTGTCCCTATGAGATTTGAAAGCAATTCTGCAGTCTTGCAAAAATTATGTTAATGTCTGCTGTAGCAACGTACCTCTCATCTCACTCAATTGACTTAAAATATGGCAATGAGTAATCAAATCACTAATGCACTGCTGCAGAAATGCTTAAAGAAGAAGAAAGTGCCACTTACGTCAATAAATACTTTTTTTGCAACAGAACTGAAACCCAGACAAACATAGGGAGCCTGTTACTCCAGTGATTCAGATCTTCTACTTAAAAGAGATAAATGAATTGTTTATCTACTAGAAATGTGGGATTTCAGGCATTTTGTTTTGGCTTTTGAATTGCATTTATTAGGTCCTGCTAACCTAATTGCAAGCACTGGCAATAACTTTATCACTGTTATTTGCAATTATCTTGGGCAGAGCATTCCTGATAGGGCTTGCTGGAATGGTCCGGCTGTGGAGGCAGCCCCTGCACCATCGTGTTGCAGGGGAGTTTGACATTTTCGGTTTGATGCCTGTAACATAAAGGCAAAGTTGGCCTCATGGTGACTTCCCTCGGGGCTTTTCTACCTGCCCTGTTCTCACCAGCCTTCCCAGGCGGCGTGCTGGGAGCTGACTGCACCGTGCCTGCATGAAGCCTCCCTTTTCTGGCTTCGCTGTTTGCTGGTGAAGCCTCAGCAGGAAAAGTCTGGTGGAGGCAAGATTTGGGAGGTGATGGAAGAGCAGATCAGACCTGTGCCCCTGCACACCTCTGCGAGGAAGAGAGCAGCAAAAGCTGACCCTGTGGCAGCAGGCAGGGGCCGGGCTGGCTTTGCAGGACAGGTTTGAAGCAGTTGCTGCTTTGCCCAGTGTGTACCTGCAGGTGCTGAGCATCCCAAGAGGAGATCCCAGCAGGCGAAGGGGAGGAAAAAGGGGGATGAAGGGGCCGGGGAAAGAGTCTGCGCTTCTCTGGGGAGAAGACTAAAAAGTGGAGTGTCCTCAAAGCCACCAAAGTGTTCTCCACTCCTCACCGAGAGCTTTTCAAGTGCAGAGCCTGGCTTAGGCGCTGTGGGAGGCAGCGGTGTGAGGAGGGTGGCAGGTCTCAGCAGGCGATCCAGCAGCACGTGGCATTGCCTGGCGGTCTCAGGCAGAGGCTGGCAGAAGGCCAGGTTCATGCTTTTCGTGGTGACGTTCAGCTCCTGACTCTGTGGGACCAAAATGCAGTGTGTGGCTGGGGGAGAAGCTGCATTTTGTCTTTTCATTGAGCTTATGGATTTTTCTGTGCCTGATGCAATGCAGATGCAGCAGCCCAAGGATGCTGGGAGGCATCTTCATGGTGTTTCACTCAGATGGTGGTGTGATGTGGGGAACCTTTCGCCTTGCTGTGTCTGACAGACAAGCCCAGGCCAGGATCCATGCTACTGGTTTGTTGTTCCTTAGCTGCTGATAATTAGATATATATTTATTGGGCAGCTATTTGTAATATGTTCAAGGCTCCTGATGTGATAAGGACAGTGGACTTGAGGGCAGAACAGCAAATAGATGCATTATACTGAAGACCTTTTGAAATAAATCAAGTTCTCAGACCCAGCGCTCTCAGAAATGCCTTTCAGAAGTTGATGGAAATTCAGCACAGATGGCGGTGGGAGGTGGACGGGGCATGGGACGGGTCCCATGGCAGGGCAGGGTGGCTGGCGTGGGGACAGCCACAGGGCTGGGACACAAGCATCGGCTCCAATGGCTGCTGCAGGCGGTGACTATTTGCCCACAGAAGCAACAACAGAACGAGCATGTGAACTCCTCATCTCCGGGGGCATGCTGGCTGGGTGCTCACAGACAGAGAAGAGCCTGAGGAGTGATGCAGGGCCGGGTGCAGGGAGGGATGCTCTGCGGCGGGAGCCGGCTGTGGGAGGCGGTGGCTAGCACTGGGTGGAGAGATGGAGGCAAGTGGCCTCAAAGTGAAAACATCTGTGCAGTGAAAGGCTGATGGAGAAAAACAGGAGAAAAAGGTGGGGGTCAAGAGGCACTGGAGCTAGTAAATTGAAATCACTCCTCAAACCGGCCAGTAAGCGGGGAGCTGCACACAGGCTACGGCAGCAGCTCTCCAATTGAACACTGCCTTTCCCAGGGCAAATGGCACAGAGGAGATCAGAAATGTCCCCAACATGGGAAATTACTGCTGTAGGCACCGGTGACCCTGCTTTGTGTCTTTGCAGTGAGTGCTACACCTATGCAGTTTACTTGAAAGATAATGGAAATTTCCTAACTGTGGTGAAGCGTGCTGCTTCCCTCCCAAAGCCTGACCCATCTCCTCCCGGTCCCTTCCTCCCTGTACAAACTACTCTGACTGCCAAGGTATGGCTCTTCCCATGGGATGTGGCTCTGGGCCCCGAGGAACCAACCCACGGGTCCTGCATGGCCGGAGCTTCCGTACTGCGATGGTCAGTGCTGTGTGGAAACTACATTCCCAGCCTTCCCCCTGCCCCACCCCCAGCCTGTTAGAAAAAAGAACATCACCAGGAAATTACTTATAATGATTTTTCTGCAATTGAATTTAAAGATTTGCTGATCTTCCTGCCACATGGTGAGTTAACGAGGTAACAGGGCTGACTTAGAGAAGGGAAGGGGAAGCGCCGAGGGATGGCGGGGTGCTTTAGGTCTGTACTTGCCTTCCTCTACACGGCACAAATATTGCCAGCTGTTTGCAGCTTCGGCTTTTTAAACTTAGCCACGCTGCTACCAGTGGGAGTGAGTACTGAACAGAGAACAAAGTTCCTTTATTCTGAAAACACGACTTTTGCGAGTTACATTTTGCATAGCATCGTGCTAATGGGACGCACGCTCCCGTGCGGCTGCTGCGCTGTCCTGCGGTACCTGGCCCAGGAGCTGCTCGGTGGCTGAAGCCCCTGGCGTGGTGGGACTGATGCTCATCCTTGCTCCCGAGGAGACAGCGGACATTGGGATACAGTTGCACGAGCGTTTTCAGACCCACATCACCAAACCCTGCTCTCTGCTTGCACCCTTTTAAAGGGGCACAAAATGAATTTTCTTCAAGTAGCTTAAAAATCAAACCAAATAACCCTTGTCTCTTAAAACCTAGCCCGAGCCTAAACAGCTACAGGAATCTCCTTAATTAAAACATATGTTAAAAAGTCTTGTGTTAGAGAAACTTTGACTACTGTGGAAAAACAAAGTGATTTTCTTTTAAAGCAGTAAAGGCCATTAAGAAGAGACAAGATTGCCAACCTCAAACATTCATAAGGCACCAATGAGCCTCCCCAGAATTTAACAATAAAAATGTGGTTTTGCGTCTTTGTCATGTGGGCTTGGAACCTTGACTCATTTCAGATGTTGAGATTTTTTTTCGTATCTATGAGGGCTATAAAGCTTTCCTGAGGGCAGAGTTACCTGGGAGCTGGGATAGTCCCTTAGTCCTGGGAGATTTAAGAAGAAAACACTGAAGCGCAGAAAACTGGCAGTCCCAGTGGTGGGACTGACGATGGGCAGGCACATCTCGGGTATTTAATGTTTCAGCAAGTGGAAGATCTGTCTTGCAGGGAGAGTGTGCCCATCCCTAGTGCCCAGGGCTCCTTCCCGCCTGCCCCCACGCCGGGCTCCCCTCCCAGGGCTCAGAGGCTTTGCTCAAGCCGGTGGCCAGTGCCTTGCGCTGGGGTCAGCAGCTTCAGCTCCACAGCCCACCCTCAGGCTGGACGCTGAGCAGAGCAAGTTTGGGTAAAGCTGCTTCCTATGGAGATGCACCTGCAGATATTTTAGGATTTGCAGTGTTGCCCGGAGAGCTGCCAGCCTCATTATCTTGGGAAGCTGAAATGGATTGAAGAGTTGGTGCCTCAGCTGGGGCTGTAACGGCCGCCTGCCTGGGCTCCGCTGCTGCTGGTGGTGCCTCGGTCCCATCCCTTAATGAAAGAGCCCTCACAGCACCCTTGGGTGCTGCCAGCCCAGCCTGTCTGTCACGGAGCTGCTGAGTGGTGAAGCGTTCTCCAGAGCTGCAACCCTCTTGTTTCAGCATGGCCATCCCCGGCTGTGCTGCCAAAAGACAAGTGAGCTTAAAAACCACGAGCTTGTGGGATTTGTTGATTAAATAATGTGCATTTGGCTTTTATGTGTCCCTTGAGTTTCCCTTTGATGGGCTTGAGTCCCTTTTCCTCAGGTATGAAGATTAGAAGTTAACATCTCTTTTTGAGGCAGACGTTTTTGCTAGATGGTTTTGCTCTAGGTGTTGGGACTGAGGGGGAAAATACGGTAAGATACTGAAATTATGAGCATCAGGAACAGCAATGTTGTTCTCCACATGACCATGTTTTGAGGGGTGAGCAGAGAGGGAGCTCCCCCCACAGCGTATGCAATACAGAAGTAAGCTGTGCTGCAGAAATCCCTGCGTTTTGCTGTTACAGCTGCTGGGTTTGCAGGGAGGGCATTCCTCAGGGCGCTGAGGTGGGTTCTCGTTGCACCTCCAATTTTTTTGTGATATCTGAGCAACGGCACCAACGAACCCCTCTTGCTGGAGGGCTGTGGATGGGATGTGACAAAACACAGGGTGCTGGTGCTGGGGGGGGTCAGTTACTTGCGGTCAGTCACTGAGTGAGCAGCCAGGCTGCTGGCAACCTGTGACCGGTGGAAAATTGACACTTCCTCCAAACAGGGTATTAGGTAGAGGACTAAATTTAGATGCTGTTGCTTGGTGAGCAGGGTAAATGGATGGCAGTAAGCTGCTGCTCCACGTGCACCCCGTGTCGGTCCCTCCCCAGGGCGGCTCTCACGGTGCCGGCAGCGTGCAGGCTCTCGTGTGGGGCTGGGACTGGCAGCCAGCAGTAGGGAAATCCTGCTGGAAGCCGCCCGTGGGTAACGAGAGCGAGAGCACATATGGAGTTTTCATAAATCACAGGTTTTTAAGTCACGGTTCCTGAAAAGAACAGTCGTCTTCAATAAATCACTAGAAGAAATGAGCTGGAAGCCTTGTGCTTCCCGGTGCAGGGCAGCTGCCAAGCCATCCCAAATGTCAGGCTTGCACATGGTTATTGGCCGATGATTCATGGGCATCTCTGCGGGCAGCAGCTTCTGACCAGGCAGGGGTGGCGTGGAGACTTTGAGTGATTTTCCGGTAACCTGGAAAACACGCATAGACATTATATACATGTGTAGTTTCAGGAGTTAAAAAATGAGGCAATGAGGCTGTGGCAGCTGGCTGTCCACCGGGCCAGCCAGAAGCTTTATCTTAGTCCCAAAACTTTCGGAGGTCCCCTTCAGAAAACTTTATTCGCTCGAGCAAAATGTTACCTGCCCTTCTTGTACTTCTACTTCCTTTGCCCCATTTGTTCCCCCTCTTCCCCATCCCCTCCCTGCCCCAGCACACAGGTGCACGTGTGCATGCCTGCACATTGCCTTGTCTGCACGGGCAACGTGGTGGCTGGCGCATCCCGAAATCGTGTCCCGGGCAGAATAACGTCAGCGGAGGGTGATGCCACGAATCTGCCTGTGTGTGCGTAGCTCTCAGCCGCTGTCTCTTGCAGGGTGTTTGTGCAGCCCCAGACCAAGGGCAGCCAGGAGATGAGCTGAAGTGCAGGCTGCCATTCCTGGAAAGGGTGTTCTCAGCTGGACTGTGTTTGGGGTTTGTAAATCAAACAGTAAGTCAGCTGAAGCATGCACAAGGTCTGCTTTTGTGGCCAGCTCATCTTTTATAGTTTGCTTTCTGGATGCGGGGACCACGGTGCAGCTGGCAGTGCTGGGGGTGCAGTGGAGTGGCTCTCCTGTAGTGATTTGTGCGTTGCATCTTTAGCTGGAATGCCCCAGAATACTGATGAAACTGCACTGTCTGTGAAACAGAACATGAAATGTCCTCTTCCAGCTCCTGGCCACCTCAGGCTTGCCCTGATTGTAATTAGGTGGGGCGTGCTGACGAGCTGGGCAGATTAGAGGCACATAAGCTGCTGGCAGGACATCCTTCGTGGTATGCCTTGATTGGAAATCCACTGGCTTTGGTATAATCTGGCTTTGCAAGCTCCTAAGGGCTCCGCTGAGACGCACCAAAGGAACTCCACAAACAAGCAATGGGGATGGCCTGGGAATTTGTCCCTGGGATGGTCCCAGGTGTTCCTCTGCACTGTATTTGGGTTTGGTCTTTGATTTACTTCAAAGATTTGTGTTGGTTTTACCTTGCTGCAAGTACTTTATGCCCCTGCTTTTGGCAATCAGTGGAAAACAACCATGCAATAAATAGGCAGGCTCCGCAGGAGGCAGCCTCCATGATTCAGAGCAGCAGCTTTCACCCGCGGCCGGCAGCAGCAGTAAATCCACTGCCTGCACTCGGCGGCACTCCGGAGGGAGCGGGCAGGCAGAGCGCTTCTCGGCCATGTGTGTTCGCTGTGTGCAGCCGGTGGGGCAAGATTGCCATTGCTTGTGGCACTGCCTGTGCCCACACAACACGGCGGTGCCCAGCACACGTCCTCCGCATGCCTGCCCCGTGCAGGGCTGCAGGTCCTGGTATGCTGGTGGCATGTGTGTGCTCGCTGTGCCCGCAGCCTGCGCCCTCTGGTTTTTCTCCTGGTTTTGATCTTGCTTTGGCACCGACATGACTGATGCTGTTACCTGGCTGCTCTCAGCTGGAGCAGGCACAGTGCAGGGAGCCGGGGAGCAGAGCCAGGCAGGAGCCACAAGTGCAGTTTTTCCCCTGGGAATGCCCACACTGGCTCTGCGGCTCCATGGGGCAGCTGACCCCGCGCCCCTTATGCAGCATCCAGGGGTGCTCAGCACATCCCAAGACAGGTTAGCAGCACCCTGCAGCCATACCCAGGACAAGTTAGCATCACCCTGCAGCCACGCATGCTCTCTGTGCAGCAGCCAGGGGCACATGTGCTCCCTAATGAGCTACTCTGGTAGCAGTGTTTAATGAGCACATAGTTACTGGGCTGAATGTAGCTGAGAAATTAGCTATTCACGGGGTTTACAAACTGGCAGCGTGACAGAAGAGCAATTCTGAGAGACTCAGCACAGCTCAGGGTACCAGCACTGCTGTGCGCTGGCTGCAGGGCCTTCCCTCCAAGCAGGAGCGTGGACGAGAGCCAGGTTTTCTGATACTGGCCTTGGTTTTCGTCCTGAATGCTAATGAAATGAGTCTGGTTTTTTTCTGATCAGCTAGAGTTGCCCATCCGTCGCGTGTCTGTGTGACACCCTGGTAGCTGGCTCTTCAGACGGGCTTCTTGTCTCCC
Organism: Ibycter americanus; assembly: GCA_035590275.1. NCBI lineage: Eukaryota > Metazoa > Chordata > Aves > Falconiformes > Falconidae > Ibycter > Ibycter americanus. The sequence continues at coordinate 53,410,648 of JAVJGI010000065.1, forward strand.
ATCAGCCCAAGCCCCTTGGGGGTGATGGTTGGTGGGCACCCCAGGACATCTGTGTGTGTTAAAACACCCCTGGTGGCATGTGGGGCTACACATGAGGATGGAGCAGCCGTGCTTGTGCTCAGCTTTGCAGCCATGCGGGGAGGCTCAGCTGAGTCATGCCGAGGTGCAGCACTGGGATCCGCCTGGGACCTCACCCCTCCCAGAGCAATCAAACCTCACCCTGATAGGAAGCAGCGTTCCTCTCCTTCTGGTTTTAACCTCTTCAAGTATTGCAAAAGCACAGACAAGTCTTGTCACCCTGATCTGAGTGAGGCTGACTAAATTAAAGCTGGGAAGGCGAAGGGGTGGTCGGCCTCTGGAAGTTGAGTGGTGCCCGTGGGAATGGCGGATTGGGGTGGGAAGATGCATCCCAGGGTCTGTGGCAGAGACCCCCCGGCTACGGGTCTGGGGGACAGATGGCTGTGGGATGCCATCGGGCTGCAGAAGGTGTTGTATATAGCAGGAAGCCCCAGGAGACCTGCCTGTGCTGCTTGCTTTGGGTTACTGCAGGGTTTGTGCAAAGACTGTGGATATTGGGCTACTGAAGGCAGCGGTCCTGACACCAGCGTGGTGGCACACACTGCACCTTGGTGCTGTTAGGGCTTGCTGGCCCCAGCCCCGAGCCACTGCAGCGACCACCCCAGTGGGGGACAAAGGTCTGCAGCAATTTTTAAACCAAGGGAATTCTCTCATACTTTCCTCTGCCAACATTTTCCAAGTTAGAGGGATGAAATCTTTAGGTAGCAAGTTCCCAGAACCAAAATGTACCCGAGATAGGTTCAGATGTGATCATTCAGGCAGCCGCTGGCAGCGCAGCATTAGGAGGCAAGCCCTCGGCCGCCGGAGCCGCGGCCCACGCTGCAGCCCAGGCCAGCTGTGCCCCTGCACACAGCAGGGTTCACCCCCCAGCAAGGGCAGCCTGCGAGGTCCAGCCTGCGGCTGCTGCCCTGGCCGTGTCCTCTTCTGCTGCGATGAGCGGGCAGAGCGAGCTGCAGGGCATCCTGCTCCCTGCCCAGTCCCCTGCGGGGCACCGTGTGCGAGCGCTTTGTAAACGCTTGGGTTGCGTTGCGGTTTTACACGTGTGAGAGCGGGAGGCAAAGGCACACATACGGGAGAGCCTGTCCTGCCTGCCCGGTGAAGGCTCTTCAGACACAACCCCACTGCTCTTGGACGGGCCGTTTAGGCTTACCAGTTACATGTGACTCTGATGCCTCAGCACACTTAATGCTAAAAAAAAAACAACAAAAAAAGCTAAAGCTAAAAGGTTGCACAGCTTTCTAGACATGCAAAGAGTATTTCTTTTATTAGCAGGGCTTTTGTTGTAAAAAGCTGTTTACACTTGCAGCAGAACAAAATCTCATGACCAGAGAGCTTTAAAAATGCATTTTAAGCTCTGGACAGACCAAATAAATTCCTCCAGCTTGATTTTCTTAATCATTCCATGTTTTATGTTCATACTAGATGATAAAGAAGAAAATGGACACCGTCTGAGTCAAGCCACTTCTCACACAGGCCCTGGCATGCATCAGCCCAAAGTTTCTTGCTCGGCTACAGGAGCTGCGGTAGTTCATGGCTTGAGGTGAAGAGAGGGAGAGAGATGTTTCCTTACAGAAACATTGACATAATAATAACTAAGTGACCAGTGCAGGAGTTAGTCTCCAGCAGAAACCCTTGTCCTTCCTCTGTAGTACAACTAACGTGAAAGAAATGGAGCGCAATCCGAGTCTGCTGGCAGCGCTCGCGCCTCAACCGTCAGAAATAGAGTATCATCACCAGAGGCAGTTTGCTAGAGGTTTGTTTGTAAACAAACTAAACTAGCACAATTGAGTTAATACAGTGTTCAGGACAGAGAGATATACATCTAATATAGAAAAGGAAATCATGTTTAAAAATATGATAGTTATTTATGGCTAACATTTGAAAACATAGATTGTGTTTGATGTGAAATTCATTGATGAGTCAACTACATTAAACGCTTCCTTAAAGCAGTAGTCAAGAACACGTTATCTACCGAGGTCTGTGCTTCTCCTTTGGACTTGGAAATCTGGAAATCTTTGCTGCAGTGTTTCCAAGAGGCGGGGGGAGTTACACACTCTTTAGTTTTTTGAGTCAATAAAGGAGAATTCTATAAAGTTTAGGACTGCGTGTAAGGACTGGTCTTTACTGGAGCTGAATCTAGTGGGTGATGCATGCCTGGCAATTAATGCATGTGTTATGTGTATGGGCGTGTGTATGTCAGTGTTTTCCTCCCTATCAGTATTGATAAGCACATTTCTTAGGCTTAAAAAAAGGAATTTGGAGGAAAAAAAGACATTTCAGTGTGTCATCAGCCCGAAGATTACTTTGAAAGAATCCAAGTAGTGGCTTATCTGCTTTGATGCTTTGATAGGAAACTACTTTTATTCTTCAAGCAAGCAATGAACCACGTAGTCCAGCTGCCCTCCCCAAAGGCAGTGTGCTGTTTCTGGGCTGGCTGGGGGTCTTGGGGCTGTCACAGCAGCTGCTGGCATCGCGGGCTGTCCCCTCGCCAGGCCGTGCCACTGCTCCCCAGGTGAGGTCCCCGGGTCCCCAGGATTTACCCTCTCACAAGTGAAGTGGGCTGTTGGAATAGGAAGCCCTTGTCTGCTTTTATTTATTTGCCCAGTATTCTTATCTTGGTGCTGTCTCACAGCACTGTGTGTGCTTTGGGCTGACTCGTTGCATTTAAATAGACAAAGGAATTAAGAGACATAGGACAAGCAGGAGGTAGAAACCCATCTGGTGAGTGGCAGAGGGGAGAGCACTGCTTGGACTTGAACAATTTGCTGACGGGGCAGGGTGACTTGCCAGGGTGACGAAAATGGGCATATGCTTGTTTTGCTTCTGGATGATGCATCCTGAGAATTCAAGGATTTTTTTATTTTCTGCTGCTCCCCCACCCCCACCCCACCGCTTTGTTTTTTTCCATTAGATGTTGCGGTTTCATCTGTCCAGGAACTCAGTGTAGGAAAATATAAATAATTCTGACAGGGGATGAAAGCTGAGCAATTGAAACCAGAAGAGATTTATAGCCAGATTGTTTAAACACTTTGCTTTTTGTTAGCACCTATTATCCTGCATTGCCTTAGAACCATTTGGGAGGAGCAAGCATTTTGTGCAAGATTTGACAGCTCTAAAAGTGCAGTCCAGAGAGAAAACAACCCGCCTGTATTAGAGGCTTGCTCCATCTCCACTCGGGAAAAGTCGGGTGACAAGCCACCATTCCCAATACTTTTATTCTAAAAACCAGAGGGCAGAAGTGGGCTTAGCCATCTTTTTTTTGCCCTTTGGCAATGAATAAACATTTTCCGCATCTGGGCTGCTCCCTTCTGGTGGGGAGTGCTGGAGCGGTGGGCAGGCGGATGCACACACGCGTGCACACACGCAGGGATGCTGCAGTGCGTGCCGGGGATCGATGGGGAAAGAGGCACGTGGGGGCCCTGTGCATGCGTTCTCTTGGTGTGCTCCTGGTGGTGTTAGTGCGAGGAGAGGCTGCTTTCGGCTGTGTCAGACAGCTCCATGTGTGCACGTGTGCGCAGGCAGGATGCAGGGCCATCCCATGGTGTGATTCAGTCCCCAAGAACCTGTGCTTCAGGCAGGGACTGTGCTCTGTGCTGCCTGAGTTTGTGCAGAGTCCAGCGTAGGGAGGGTCCAAGCCAAAAATAGCTTCATCCTTGCACTGTCCAGTGTCCCTGAAAATGCAGAAAGCTGTCCTGCCAAGGACACTTCCAAGCAGTGAAAAGCAGCAAAAACCCATTTGCACATGGGACAGTTTGCTCTCATGCGACACCTGCCAATTCCAGTAGCTGCTTTTGTGGTATGGACCAGGGCTCTGGAGGGTTTTCCAGATGTCTAAAAGCAGGGCAGGATGGAGGGGGAGGGATGGAGAACAAGCTGTGAAAGGCTGGAGGCAGCACAGAGGGGAGGGGCTGGAGGAGGAGGAGGAAGAGGAGTGGATCTCCAGGGGATGAGGATGATGCCTGTTGTCAGCTGGAGGTCATTTTTCCATGCAGCATTCCCTGGGGAAGCACCAGCTCCTCTGCGCACACAGCAGCCGCTGCGGCTGGCATGCACCCCTCTTCTCCATCACAAGCCTGCCTATGATTAGGAGAGAGAAACTAGGACAGGGAAAGCAATTACTTCTTAGAAATTGTCTTTCTTCCAAAAACCAGCCCCCATCTGTTCCTACATGAGCAGCTCAGTGTGTGTAATATGCAAAAACAGGTTTTGGAGGGGGTGGGGGGTGAGGGGTCCACAGATGCTTTACATGTAGTGTGGCATGTCACCTCCTTCCAGGTGTGACCGGAGATCATCCGAGTGGAGCAGTCTGAGCCTTGCACAGAGTTGTGCTCCCTGTATTTTGAGAGCTACAACGGAACTAACTGTTTGACATCCAATGCCTGTACAAATCATTATCAGGCCTGGTCAACATTTTTCTTGCAAAACTTACTGTTCAAAGCTGGATCTCTGGCCTAAAAATGTTTTGCGCAGAGTCATGCACTGGAGCGTCACATGTGCTCTGTGTCCTGCTCTGTCAGTTCCCAGGCAGAGGACAGGGCTGAAGGACAGACCTGAGGTACCTGGAGCATCTTGGGCTACTTGTCCCTGTCAGCGGTCCCACCTGCTCCTCTGGGGAGTTGCTTGCACAGGCTGAGTGTTGATGCCCACCAAAGGGACAGCGATGACCACCCATCCCATGCCGTGCGGCGTGGGAGGGGTGCTGGGTGCGTGCATGGTGTCCCCAGGGGCACAGGCTGCAGAGCACCTGGTTTCTTACAGATGAAACATCCTCCCCGCGGCCAGACTCTTCACTTCAAAACCCAGTCTTTAGAGACAAACCTACCGCTCCCCCTCCCACAGTATTTGTCACCAGTGTGTTGGGAACAACACCATTAGTGACTCACAGCACCCAGGAAAGGCAGATGCTGGTGCCACCCTGCTGGCCCCACTGCCACCACCAGCATCGCATGGAGGCTAACCTGGGCACAGCGTGGCAGATGGCAGAGAAGCCTTTGCCCTCCAGGGAGTTAAAATCAGGTTTGGGGAACACAGAAGGCTTTTTACTAAACCTGTCCTTTTCCAGGTAGCAATAGCCTATTTCAGGTTGCAAACATTACTGTGAGAAATACAGGCAAAAACCTTGCCGGACCAGCTCTGGGGAGCGAGGGAGCACTCAGGAGTTTGTGGCAGCGACTGCTGGTTCAGGGTGAGTCAGGACGCAGAGCCAGCCCGGTTCAGCAGAGCACTGGGATACACTGGAGGGAGTGGCTGGAAAGGAGAAAGCATGGGCCAGAGGGAACCAAGCCCCTGCCCCCCTCCTGGGGCGATGGCATGGGGAGAGCCCCAAGCCCCCCCCGGCAGCAGGGGCTGGCTGCAATGCTGGGTGTGTGGATGTATGTGTGCATGCGTGTCTGCATGTGTGTGTGCGCGCATGTGTGTTTGTGTGCATGTGCACGTGTGTGTGCAGATGCGTGCACACCCCTGTGGGGCTGCTGGTAGTGTTGCAGCAGCAGCAAGGCCAGGCACAGGGGTCCCAGCTGCACGTTCAGGGCAGGCTGTCATAAGGATGCTGGCGCCTGGCTTTGGTAAAACACCCTGATGGCAGAAAATGAGCAAGGCATGGGCTGTGAGACCCCCTGAATCTGTGCCTCGGGGTACACCTGATGCCATTAATGCACCAGAAGGAAGCTGAGCACCGAGCAGCAGCGCCTGTGAGAGCTGCAAGGTCCTGTCTGCCTCTGCAATGTAATGTTTCTGTGCTTGTTGGAGGAGTGCTTCAAACAGAGGGTTGGGAAAGACCTCAATACAGTAGATAACTGACATATATGGCATAGAAGTGGCTTGAAAATTTACTCAGAAGAAAGTTTGCAGTGTAAAGGGCATTCAGAGCACTTGTCTATGCTTTACCATCAGTAGAGCCCTGAACTAACGCATAACAGCCCTCTGAAAATACTGGCAGCATCTGACTTCCATCAGGTGACTCCAGCTGATTCAGAGGAGGGTGGCAGGGAAGCCCTCAGCCTCCAAAGACATGCACAGCTTTGTTTCGCAGGGCCCTTTCTGTTTCTTTTTCATTCATCTGAGGGTATTTCTGAAATGAGGGTAGGCTGCAGGAGGCACCAGGGGGGGACAAGGAAACCTAAAGCTTGGCTGTGACTCTTTGCACAGCTGGTTTCTTCTTCCATGGATCTGAGCTCCCCGAGGCAGGTGCTTGTTCGTGATAAATTTTGTGGTTGCTGTGTGTGTGCGTGCATGTGTGTATACGTGCGCACACTATACTTGTGATATTTAAATACCACATCCAGCTGGCAGAGCTTCACACATGCTGTTGCAAACCCTCCTAATGAGCACTAATGAAACGAGAGGAGATGGTTGGTTTCTTGGTGTAGGTTTTCTGGCTGGTGCTCAGAGCTCTGGACAGGGATTGGGTGCTGCGATATTCCGTGACAGATACTCTGTAAGTGCCACTGACAGCTTTTAGCTTCTGATGCTGGTGGTGTCTGAATGTCCCCGTGCCTCAGCTGCCCCCTGCAAAATGGAAATTATATCAGGCGAGAGAGGGTGCTGGGCTCCATGCCTCTTCCACTGTGAAGGAGATGACAGATATTCAAAAATGCTGACTTTGAGTTTGCTGTGGATACTGTCCACAACAGGTGAGCTTAAAATAGGCTCCACCGTAACAGAAAATGCATGTCACCGATGAGCAAGACACATGGCAGCAGCTGAGCTCCGATGCCCCCGCTGCAGCGGGGTGCTGGTGTGCGGCACGCGAGGGGCCAGCAGCAGCCTGAGTGGGGCTGCCAGCTGCCTCCCCAAACCTGGCTCGTGCCCGGCGTGGGGGAGAACGAGCATCACTCACAATTGCTCGGAGACCCTGGAAGGCTGCTCTGTCGGTTACTGGCAGGTGTTTCCCCTGGAGCAGGAGACTGAGGTTAGAAATTGCATCTGTGCAGGCATGACTGAAAGCGTAAATGTCAGCTCTGGCAACTGCTTCCAGCACTGGGAATGTTTCTGGTGCCTAATGCGGCCTGAGTTCAAAGGCTATCATGGGAGAGAGACTCCCACTGTAACAGGGGTGAGCAAACCGTGCCTCTGCGGTAGTGAAGGAATTAACTGCATTATCTCCGTAAGAAACCAAACCAAGTTTTGCTCACCAGACTAATGCTCGACAGGTTGTTACTGCTCTCTCTCACTTAGACTCCTGCCCAGGAACCAGGTCCCAAAGGAAAAGCTTTCACCAGTGGCCAGGGCGGTGGGTGCTGGCCCTGCCTCAACGTCCCTGCCTCTGTCCCTGCGGCTCAGCGGGACCCTGCCGTGCTCCCGGCCCCCAGATCATGTTATCTGACCGCAGTTGGCTGCATCAGTCAAGTGCTTGGCTACGGCTCGGGGGGCTGTGGCAGAGGTGGAAAATACTTTGAACTCTTCAGCTCTCCGGCAGACCTCTGGTTCTGGCTGATGAGGAGCGATGGGGACGCCCGGGCGGGGCAGGACCGGGCAGGGCACGGCAGGGCGGCCCCGCAGCCCCGGGCACGGCCAGCCCTCTGCCCTCGCCCTGCTCCAGCCCCCCGGGCGGGGGTCTGCCACCAGGCAGCGAGCAAAGGGCACGGCTGGGCAGGTCCTCGCCCGTGCCGGGAGCCAGCCGCATGTTTGGGACAAGGGGTTTGGCATCTTTTCCCGCGGGCTCCCCAGCAGCGTGGCACCAGCGGTCCCCAACGCTCAGGCTGACGTCCTGCTGCCGTGTCCTGGAGACCCCGGGTGGGGAGCAGGACGCTGGGGAGTGCGGTGCATGGACAACCGCGCGCTCGGCGCTGCGGGCACATGCGTGACACCGGCCGCGTCTCCCCTCCTGGGGCTCTCAGCCCGCTGCACACTCAGTGCTTTATTTCCCAAAGCAAGACAGCAGCAGCAGGAGGGTGGAGGGGGCCCTGAGTGCCTGTGGGGCGCATGGGGACCCTGGGGTCCTCCTCCTCACACCTGAGCACAGCTCTCAGGGTTTGAGCCAAAAAGCCACCCCACGCTCTGCTTTCTACGCGTTTGCTTTCCCTGCCAGCAAACCTGTAGCGATGGAGATGCGAGCAGCTGTGTGTGATGGTGAGGCATGGCTGGAGAGCTCAGATGTGGCTTACCCGTACCTCTGCATAATAGGTGGCTTAAAATCTTTTTTATTTTCTCAGCAAATTCTGCAGTCACACAGAGAAATGCCTATTTTGAAATAGTCTGTGGGAACTTGGAAAAAGAAAGTGACTACCTTTTATTTACTGGTTTATTTATTTATGGATAAGGTTTATTTGTCTCTTGGTGTTATCCCATGCCATAACCACCTTGTCCGTTGCTGTTTACCGGCAGGTGTTATATTTAGCCATGTGTATGTGATGGCTAAATACGCTGTGGTTTTTATTTTCAGTGGCAGCGACAACTATTTCTAAATATTGCAGGTCTGCTGAGATGTATGAAAGTGTTGAAAGCTTAAGGGGGAAATTGCAGATCTTGATTTTTACTAGATAGTTTCCATGGATCACTTGCTTAAAGCACATCAATTTGCAATGAAAGTTTCACTTGCAGCCTGAAATTAATCTCACATTCCTTAGCTGTTGGGAGTGTGATCTGACCAGTAGCATTAACGAAAATACTGTAGTTCAAAGGACATACTTTCAAAGGACATCAAAAGAAAGATTTTTCTAGCAATAAAAACCAGAGTAACCATCGCACTCAGCAGTGCAGGGAATGTGAGGCTGGAGTGTTTGCTTTCCTTATGATTAATTTTCTATACTGGTAATATGTGTAAACAAATGTAAAAGGCACCTGGTCCCACGTGCTACGAGTGTACGTGATCATCCCCCCATGCTCCGTTTAGCACGTGTTTGTAGATGCTCAGCGTGGGAGCCTCTGAGTGCCACGTTCCAAATGTACATAAAATTTAAGGATAATCCAAGAATAACGGGAAGTTGGTACTTTTGAGCCTTGAACCTGCTCAGCCATATGCAGTGCTCTGGCTGTGTGACAGTGTGTGGCTGGTGCTTGCCCCGCCGCGGACCCTCCTGCCGTGCTGGTGCAGAACACGGTGGAGAGCAGTGATCTGGTCGAGGGATCGCCAAGGAGCTCTCTCACTGCTGCACCTCCCTCAGGGGCCATTACTTTTTAGGCCCTTTCTTTCCTCTTTTCGCTCTAGAGCAGTAGTCGAAGGTGCTGCACTGCATCCCTGATCTCAAGGATCCTGGCAGAGGTCAGCTCCGGTCTCCTCGCAGGGAAGTCTCCAGGTCAGTCGTCTCCTTCCAGCTCTCCAGATCTCAGCTCTTCACCTTGGCATTGCTCCACTCGGGCTCGAGTTTGCCTCAAAATTCAACAGCACCAGCCTCGCAATTTCAACATGAGACCCACGCTCAAAGCTCACCCTGGGCACCGCTGCTCTCACTTGTGCTCAGCGTAGTCAGCATGGTTTGGGGAGGTTTTGGTGGGGTTTGTTTGGCTGGTTTTTTAGGGGTGCCGACAGTACTTGTGCTGTCGCACACTCGCTGCTGACAGATCCCAAGGACAGGTTCCATGATGGGGCTGTAAGGGCAATACCGGCAAAGAACGTGCTTTGTGCCAGTGGAGACAGCGCGCCATGGCTCTGCCGAGGGGGGCAGTTACACCAGCGGTTCCTTTGATAGTTCTCTTGCACATCAGTCTGCCACTGAAGAGGATTAAACATAACAGAAGTGAGTTTCTCATGTATCTGAATGTTTGATACTCCAGCTTTCATGGCGGAGATAAAATGAACAGAATTTTCCACCTGGCTGGTGGTCTTGATAATTATTCTTATTCACAAATTCTGCATTAGACGTGGAAAATACAACTGTGTTTTCTTTGTGGTGTATTGATTTCCAAGGACACATCAACTGAATTAAAAGATCAAAACAAGCTAAGAGTATAATGTGGTTTTAAGTAGATTTTTTAGAATAAGTCTTTAAAGAGTCACGCTGGAGATCCATGTAATTTCCAAGGTTTTGAGTTGCTCTGCTTTCTCAGTTAAATCTAATGGTTAAATTTCAAGTCTTTTTCTGTGATCCAGTAATAATAACAATAATAATTAACAGCAGTATTTTTCAAGAGGCCAAGTACAAATGAAAAGGTCAGTACATTTAGAACCAACAGAAGAAATGTTCTTCTCACAGAGTATTGTATCTATCTGGAATTCACTTCTGCAGAAGATTTAAACAAATAGGTTGGCTACAATAAAAAGAAAAACTTTGGCAGAATCATTTTTTATCCATTTATAACATCTGCGGCTATGCAAGCTCTGGCCAATTATATCTGAGTAATCGAACTCCCTGCGCCAGGACAGAGGAGGCTGCACCGTCAGCTGGCAGCATCGCGCCTTCTGCGGGGCCAGTGTCCGGAGCAGCGGGGGCTGCTGGCGCAGGGGACACCAGGGGACCGGAGGGGTTTGCTCTTCCATGGCCACCCTGCTGCTGGTTTGCCATGGGAAAATTCCTGCTGGGGAATGAAGGATTCCCGGGAGAACCTGGGAAAATTTTCAGAGCCCCCAGTCACAGCGGAGTGAAATCCCACCGCCCTGGCAGTGCTGGCGTTAGCAGCTCGCTGGGCGCCTCGAGCAGTGCTGCTCCTCCCAGTGCAGTGGGAGCCTTCAGCCTCCCTTCCCTGTTCGCAGGCGTTTGAATGGCAGCAACAGAGCAGCTGGGCGAGCGTTTCCTTCAGCCAGGCTGGCTTCTGCAGTTTCCCCATTTTTATCTTAACTGCTGGCCCCAGAGTTTGAGTGTTATCACTCATATCACCACATCTGAGGTGAGCTCAAATATTGAGAGTTATAAGAGAAGTAAGTAATAATAATAATAATAGTAATAATAATAATGAACTATGAACAAAGCTAAGAGTCTATTTGAAAATGCTAACAATCTTTTTCTTACAGCAAAGCGAAAAATAGAAATTTTTCATAACGAAGCTGAATTGGAGCTCACTGAATATTTTTTTTCCTGTGAAAGATGTGGTTGGGGCTTTTTGGAAAAATGGAGCTTCACTTAAATGTGTTTTTGTGATTTAAAAAAAATAATTAGTTGCAATGAAATTTCTGGTGGGAAAAGTCAAACATTTTGATTGTGACATGTCATTTCAGCTATCACTTTGATCAGCAGTGAGTGGGCAGTGGAGCACTTCCCAGCCCAACCTCACCAAATTACCCACCTTGTCAGCCTCTGTTCCACCAGCTGCAGGAGACACTGTGGTGCTGGCCCCATGGCCATCAGGCAGAGAAACAGGAGGTGAAACCAGTACAGCCCCTCAGCCATCCCAGCCCATACCCACCACCTGCACCCTCTGCCTCCCCAGCCCTGAGCCAACGCCAGCTCAGTGGGACTTCTCCCAGGGGCCTCAGCCCACAGGGGGTTGTGCCCATAAGCCAGGCACTGGAGATGGGAGTGCTGGTCTCTGTGCGCTGGGAATGCTGGGGGCAGCCGGGAGGAAGCAGGGCAGGGAGGGTGGGCTGCAGTGCAGGCAGGGAGGCGAGGGCAGGATGGCTCCTGCCAGGCATGCGCCCAGGGCTGCCATGGGAATGTCAAATATGCCAGTGCAGGGTTGCACTAGACAGTTTGATCTTTGCTTTGAATTATTTCCAAAGGCTGGTAATCACCCTTATATGCATATTCTATAAAAATCCAATTTGTGACCCTAAGCATTGACTTGGATAACCAGCACCAAAAGCTGGTGTGACTGCTCAAGACTTCTCTGGCACCCCTGGCAAGCACAGGCAGGGGATGGGAGCAGCAGGGGCAGGGGATGGGAGCAGCAGGGGCAGGGGATGGGAGCAGGATGGGAAGGGGAGCCAAGGCCAGTGGGTTGACTGCTCTTGCTCAGGCTGCGCAGATTGCAGGCTCTCTTGGAAAATGCAGCCAATCCTTGGTGAAAGCATAGGTTAAATAAAATAGTTGGGATGCTGCTTTTGGATGTGAGTGAAATGAGAAAAAGGAAAACAACCCAGCTTGGTTATTTCTGGTCGTTCACCTCCGTGGTGTTTACTGTCTTGAAACCACTGTTCTGCCGAGTGCATCCCCGAGCAGCCTCTGCACCCACCCAGAGGATACATCAGCCTCCCCTCCCTCCTGAGCCTGCTCCTGTGCTGGGCATGGTTATTTTTGCTTACTGCTAGTGGTAGCTGGCGTCTAAATGGCACTTTCCCAGCAGAGGAAGAGGTGGCATGTTATACTTTTAGTGAAGTCATTGGTTTTGTTTTGAAAAAAGAATGAATTTGCTTTCTGTTTTTGTCTGCAGTCCTTCCTATTCCCTGTGCAGCTATAAAAATCTCCAACTCATATATAGGAAATTATAGTTTAGTATGTCCAAAACTCCGTGACACATCAAGCCACCTTTTGGGAAAGAAGGTTGAGGTGACAGCAGAGCGAATGTGCATTTCTGTTCCATGCTGCTGCTGCTGCTTTTCTTCTGATTAATCAAGCGTAGAAAAGGACGCCGCAGAGGAGGGGAATGCGCTCAGTGCCGGTGTACACCGCAGCATCAGGGCAGGGCAGCGCTGGGGGGGCCCTTGGGTGTGCTGCTAGAATACAGGGCAAGGCGGTTGGATCAGAATATTTCTGAGACCAAAGCAGAGATGTTAAACTGCAGAATTGCTTTAGTGAGTGTTCCTACCCCAGCGAGGTTGCTAGCTTTGTATTGCCTCTTCGCAGTGTCCCCAGCTGTCACTCTCTCCCATTTTTCTGGGAGCGGCATTGCCTTTCCCTTGGCAAGTGACACTGATGCTCAGCTGGGTTGCCCTGGTGTCTCCAACACCTTGAGGCTGTTCCTGATGCTGGGGCAGAGGTTTGGAGCTGGGTAAGTGACCCTTAACAAACCAGCTCCCCATTTCCCTAGGAAGTGCCTTCCCAGCAGTCAGTTAATTGTGGCAGGGCTCGCTCAGGGCTCACCCGCGCAGGCACGAGGCCGGGCTGCAGCGGCAGGAGGGAAGCCCGTCGTCCCTGCAGCTCCCAGGGATGGCAGCGGGGCTCAGGCCCCCGCACGGTGCAGCGAGGGGCTGGCTGGGCCAGCAGGGTGGGCAGCAGGGGCTGCTGCAGCCCGGGTCTGTGACCCACCACTGCAGCCTGGCTTCTCTGTGGCGCCGGTGTGAGATGAGCACAGCTGCCCATGCATGGCAAACCCAGAGTTAACAATTTCCAGGCTTCTCTTTGATTAACTTGGGGGTTTTTCCCCTTTTTCTCCTTTTGCCTACTCAGCATCTGTGCTTGCCCATGACCACCCTCCCATGCCCAGGGCAGAAAGGGCTGAAGATGAGGCGGCCGCAGAGGTCCCAGGCACATCATGATACTAGGAAAAATTTCTTCACTGCAAGGGTTGTCAAGCACTGGAACAGGCTGCCCAGGGAGGGGGTGGAATCACCGTCCTTGGGAGTATTTAAAAGATGTGCAGATGTGGTGCTCAGAGACGTGGGTTAGGGGTGGGCTTGGCAGTGCTGGGTTAATGGTTGGGCATGATGATCTTAAAGGTCTTTTCCAGCCTAAACGATCCTGTGATTCTATGAGACCCAACAGGCAAGGGTTCGTTAGCACAACCTCGTCACCTCGAAGGAGATGCTTGCTTTTAAAGACAGCAGTTTAAGAGGAGGGTGTGCGAAAAGGCATCTCACAACCCTGTCAGATCTTTGGCTTCTTGGGTGTTTTCTAGCACCGTGCTGTTATAATGCAGTGTGATGGGTGAGAGACACCCAGGAGACACCTGGGGAAGTTCCAGCTCATGTATCGCTTAGATAAATTTTGGTAAATGAGAGGCCTGGGAATTCAACAGCCTCCCCAGCATGGCTGGCGGCCAGCTCAGCCCTGCCCTGACTGCCAGGCTAAACCAAACAGGACTGAACTAATGCTGCCCCCTGGGATGCCCAGGTCCTTACACCTGTGGGACATCCCAAATGCATCACCTAGCGCTGTCACTGCTGCAGATTAGAGTGAGTGTCATGAAACTTCCTAAATCAAACATACTTTGGCCTTTGAACATGTGCTGGTTTAACCCCGGCCGGCAACCAAGCACCACGCAGCCACCCGCTCACTCCCCTCACCCAGAAAGATGGG